>DWPT01002309.1:0-16430 GCA_018251895.1 Agathymus mariae mariae | reverse complement strand
ACCAAGCAGGCTGGCTTCTATCGCCTCTTACGACACCCTGTTCTGCCAGCATGGGATTGGGGGGAGTATTCTAGGCCACCCCAATACGGCACTAAAGGTGATGTATGGAAGCATGTAGTCATAAAAGTGGAGAATTTTAAATGGAAACTATGGAAAGGAAATCATAGTAAATACTGAGGAAATTATACTTTACCTACAAATATCTGTGGTAGCTGAATGGAAAAGTTGAGTGAAGTGAGAGTGTAAATGTTCCAATTGTGTGCCTATAAGTACTGGCTATTTGAAGTAAATATAATACTATACATTTGTCTAAGATGACAATGTTCACTTAATGTATCAAGTCATGTTCTTCTGTTCAATGACTTGTGATACATTTCATATACCCATTACATACATACATTATTCATACATTACATACATTAATCATAAATTAATTGTTTAGAATGTTATTCTGACATAAATTTTCTATACATATAAAAAAATCTAATTAATCACTTTCTATACATTAAGGATATATGCAAAAACTAGTATGTTTGTCTGGTTGTCTGTGCGTTTGTTCGCGATCTGATTTCGTTCCTGTTTTCAATAATGTATTTGTTCAATAAGCATTATTTAATTTTTTAAAGTTTGTTTCATGTTAAATCCATCTATAAATAAAAAAGTTACAAATTAATACATAATATGTATTTCTAATTAACAAAAACAGAGAAACCCAGTCCATAAATAATACAGGTGCTTTTCCTAAGCCTAAGGTAGTTCTTCTGAAACAAAGGCATTTACTAGTCTATCATAATCTTCCCTTCTTAATGTAGTGTATTAGGGCAGTACAATAATATGCCTCAGATCTAATTAGTATTTTATCAACTAATCGGTGATTTTAACTTTTGTATGTATTTTACATATTAGTCTACATATACCCCAGTTAATTTAACAGTTCCATTTACAACCTTTTATGGTTTTGAACTTATAATAGGAATAAACTGTAAGCAAAAGTAATTTGAATGTAATTAATTGTATCTTTTTCAGGTAATGCTTTTAGACACGCGGCCTCATCAAGACTATCTGGAGTCCCACATTGTTCACCCGGCCTGCATCAGTGTGCCTGAGGAAGTTATCTCCCCAGGGTACCTACAAATTAAAATATCAGCCTTACCACCACCAACACAAATTACCAACTAGACTATAATATGCATTGTTCTTGAGCAAACCAGTAATGCAGACTGTTATCATGTTCAGTAATGATCTATTCCTTTATATTATGATCTTGATGTATTGGGTACTGTGTTATAGTATTGTCAAGCCCATTACATAATTCACACTCTGTATTGTCATTGCTTATTTACGCATTTGAATTCACATCATTAACTTGTTTGTACCAATAAGTTGTGACTGCCTTCTGGCCACCATTATGTGTATAGCTTACTGCCTTGATACTTTTTTGTGAGAAGAAATTTATTATAAGTTACTTGGGTAACAGAAAACGTAGTTTATCAGATTCACCTATCAAAAAGGCTGCTTCAGCCTTGTTACTGTATATATGTGTAACGCTGATTTTCTGTGCAGCCTAAAGTTCGAGAGTTATAAAACATATTAAGATTTAAAAATTTCAAGGTCTTGGAAACAAAATAAATAATTTCGTTTTCATTCTTTTACAAAATTCATCATTTAGTGGATGAAAAATTGCATTTTTGCAAAAATTTATGTTTGTAATAATGGAAAAGAAGTTGAATTTTTGATGTAGGTGCAGTCAACAGGTAGTATCTAAGAATACTGTTGTTATACTGTACATTTAATGTTGAACGGTGTCAGGCAATCGGCGAACGTGTTGGAGCAGAACCTCCCGTCGACCTCACGGCACGTGTGGGCCGAGCGCGCCAGCATGCAGCTGATCGTGATGCTGGACTGGAACAGCACCGCAGTCATACCGGGGAAGACGTTGTACTTGCTCAAGACCATCCTCCTCAAGGTAAGGTTCATCGTGCAGCACACATGGGAATGTTCCCTTTTATTTTAACTGTAACAGGTATATACAGGTTGTTTTTTTATTTTTTACAAGTGAAATAGATGCAGGTACATTATTGTGGTCACTCGCTGCGTGGGCCTGTCTTAAGGAACATACTTCCACCGTAACATTCACTTGAATACTTCAGTAACGACAGTCACAATTTTACCACAACTTATATAAACAATTAATTAAAACTTTATACATATAAAAAGAGATGGAGTGTAGAAAGATAAATAAAGAAATATAAATATATGTTCGCTCCGTTTAAAAATGGCTGTGAAATGTCATTAAATTGTTCTGGCTACAGGCGCCGGTAGTCGTCAAGTGGGTCTGATACTTCCTTGATGTCTGATGGTAGGTACGGCTACACGACGGTGACCACTGGCCGTCCATTTGGTCCGCCTGCTTGTTTGTTTCCGACTGAAATGAACAAAAGTTCAGTTAATAACCTGTTTATATGTCAAGTTTTATTTCTCAGCTTATCATTTTTACGTAGAAGTAAATCTATATTAAAGAGATAGTGCGACTTTCGTGAGTTTGTATACATACGAAAAGTAATCTCCGGAATGACGGCATATCTGTTTGAATGGACGTGGGTTATATATGGGATGCACATGGGTTATATATCAAAAGGATACCTATAAAAAACGATAGTTGACCCCGAACGGTGTCGGGAGACAGACCGCTAGTACATAATGAAGACCAAAACCAACTCGAAGAGTCAAATAAATATATGAAAATAACGTAATACAATGAATGTTTAACGTGAATGCAGTGGGACGTGAAAGTGCACTACGCTAGGCCTCCCCTGGCGCTGACCGGCGGCTACGAGGACTGGCTGCTCAAGTACCCGTCCTTCACCACCAACCCCCAGGTGAAGGCTCCGAGCCAGGACACGATGCTGGACGACATGCTGGGTGAGTTTGCCGTTCAGTATCCCGCAGGTAGCTCCGAGTCACGTGGAAGGTGGGAATCGATGGTCGTGTCGACTCGCCGCTGTCTCGGTAGTGTGTGGTCCAGTTGGCGCCGAGATCACATAAACGTTTGTTCTCGGCCAGTTTGTATGTTTGCGCACGTCCACGCCACGTGCGTACACAGATGATCTAAGTGATAGTATGAACGCTTATTACATTAGTATATCTTTTGATTATGTCCCTATAAACCCCCACCCCCGCACTACGATACCGTGTGTTGCGGGCGGCATATACTTACACAAAACATGACATCACAAACACCCGTGACCAGAGAACAAACATTTATCCGTCACATAAATATCTGAATATCTATGTAGTACATTTTTTTATGTTCATTACACGTTCAATCTTCCGGTCGTCACCTGCAGGTGAGATAGACTACCCGAACTGGACCGAGGTGAGCCCCCCGCCGCTAGCGCAGGTGGCGCGCGCGAAGCCCGCGGAGCCGGCGGTGGACCGCACTAGTAAGGTATTGGACTGAGTTTTTACAATCGGCTGATAAATAATCATACATATTTTTTTTATTTACAAGTGCCGTATTATAGCTGACAACTGCGATTCATTACAATGAGAACTGGTCTAATAATATATTCCGGCTAGTTCAAATATAACAATCTACAATCACCGTATATTGTATTGCCACCTACCACATAGTCTTACCATGGTGTCGGTTGGCATTAAGTCCATCCTTTTCTATAAATAAATGATATATTAAAGGACTGTCTCTAAAATTTGACTTATGTCTATAGAGGCCGAACGACTGTACGTCGTATTAAGTAGATTGGTATGGTCGCCGCACGTCCGCCGTATTGTCGAAACGATGCCGTTATTGAGATTAATTTATAATTATGCCGCGTGTGTCGTCACGCTGCACCTCCGGGGCTACATGTTTAAGTAAGGTTATGTTAGCAGCTTTTTCGGAAACGATTGATTCATTGGGAGCACTCGTTATCTGTGCGTTAGCCGTACGCGGTGCAAATAAGTTTCTTCTCTTACGAAACATGCGTCGTTGAACAATGTGCGCATACGCTGACAACGTGCGTCTGTTATTAAATTTATATTCAATGGTTGAATTACAAAATGACCACCGGTCACTCCTTAGGGCCGATTAGGAATCACCACACAGACCGCAGCAGTACGACGACGTTACACTGACAATACGTACGTACGTTTTGTTTACAAAAACTCTCGGTCAGTTTCGGTTTGTTTTCGTATTTTCCGTGGCCGCTGCACTGATGTATGGCGTGTGCAAATATTGCCGAGAGGCAACTATAAGCTAACGTACAGCTTAGCTATTAGTGTCGGTGTTGTAGTTGGCGGCGGTCCAGCTGTACGAGGAGCGAGCCCGCAACATGCAGCTGATCCTGGACGAACAGGAGCGCATCGCGGACACCTCGCTCACACTCGAAATGCAGCGAATCGAGGCCGAACAGGTCGGTGGTTGTACGAGGTGTTCATTTGTATATTGTGACTTGTCTGTATATTACACTCTAGAGTTCCAGCTGCCGCGGCTGCCTGGCTCCGACCGAAGACAGTTCTCTTAGAATCCGGGACGTCTGTGATAAATTGTACGTGTGATGAAACTATACTCATCAATATTCTCAGATGATAATATAAAGTCGCATTCGAGTTGGATCACATACTCAAATAATCATCTTTTAAAAATAACTTTTTCCCAGCTAATCATGGTCACATTTACTACCGCAGAAATGTATAGCTTGGTATTGCTATAATACCTTGCAGAAGGGGTGATTTTTGTCCCAGATTCCTCGCAGGATGATGCTTGCAGATCTAGCAATCTTATAAAGATTTCCCTGATGACAAACAAAACTTCCCACTCTCCCTTACTCTTATCTAAGCTGTTATGATTGCTCCCCAGGACTGGGAAAAGCTGCAAGCCCAGCGCGACACGGAGCAACGCGACGAGCTGCGCTCCATGTACCAGCTGCGGGAGCAGGAGATCATCTCGCAGCTGATGCAGCTGGAAAACAAGCAGTACGACATGGTGAGACAGCACGTGGCTCCCGTCTTCTGATTCGACCGTGAAGGCGATGAAATTTGAAGTCCAGTTGAAATGTGTTTAATAAGGGCACTGCATTTTAAAAGTACTTTTTGATGGCAGGAACAAGAGAACCAAAGTCTTCGCGAGCAACTTGAGGAATACCAGCGGAGGGAACGTGATGAAGCTGAAAAACTGGCGGACAGCATCGTGAAGGAGCAATCGGGCAGCACCGATGCAGGTAACTATACTAGTCCACTCACTTCGAATGTTTAGGTAAGAAGACCAGGTTTTGATAACTTAAACGGAATATCTCCAGGTGTCGCTTTTCATACCTGATGATGTATTAGGATTTAGTTCCGACTTGTGGGGTCCCACAAGGTTTACATTGTGGTTCATTTCTTGAATCTATTTATCATATTTAAAAATGGCATTTTAAACTATTTAAATTATAATGCAGTTTAAATATTTGTAGAGCTTTTGAAATAATGTAAAAAATACATCTTCCTAAAAAAATTTCTACATTGCAATGAGTTACTAACAAAATGAGTTTAAAAAAATTGTAAAAATATTACCAAATCTTCTATCATTGCTATCCATGCCCCTGACCGACGGGGACAAATTATTATCAAGTGATCTTTCCACTTTTACCTCTGACCTGCAAGCTACAAAAAAGTCAAGATACGACATTGGAAAAAATCGACAGCTCCACACTTGAGGTGAAATCGTTCATCTTCACAACCGTTGTTATTGTATGTGAAAAGGTTCGTAAATAAAACAACGTGTGCTCGGTACGGAGGTTTAATGGAGACAGAGCAATACGTAGATTACAAATAAAGCGTTGAGTAGATCAGATTATTATAGGCTTATAGATATATATCTATTAGATACTGATAATAACACACTCGTACCCTCGTTCTAGGTCTATAATACCCTGTGTCCCGTCAATATAACATAACTTTGAGAACAAACATTTATCAGTCACATAAACGTCTAACCGGTTTTTTTTAACATAATACAAGTTAGTTGATGCTTGACAACAATCCCACCTAATGGTGAATGGTGATGAAGTCTTAAGATGTTGAACGCACTAACTTATAATAGCCTATTCACTCTCCTCTTGAACACTCCCACATCGTATGTAACTGGGAACACTGACGCGGGCAAGTTATTCCAGTCCTTTGTAGTGCGGATAATGAATGAAGAGGCAAACCACGTCGTAGGTTCCAGAGGTACGTTCACTACGAAAGGGTGGGTACCTGCCGTACGTCGAGTTGTCCGGTGGAGGAACGGTCACAGAGATTACTTTACGAGGTTACGATTATGAGTGAGGCTTATGGAGTAGTCAACATATTATTTAATATTAATTTATATTGATGTTTGTTGTATTAGCAGGTGACAAGCAGCGGCAGGCGGCGGCGCGCGAGGTGGCCGCGAAGCGAGCGCGTATCGAAGCGGTGCTGGCGCACAAGCAGCAGCTGGACAAGCAGCGGGAGCTGATGGAGCTGCAGCGGCGGCGCAAACTGGCCGAGGCGCGCGACAAGCGGAAACCAACCCGGGACAAGGTGGGCAGCCTTTTGTTTGGTATTGGGTCGCTGTTTTCTTTGGTCAGCTTGAAGAAAAATGTGGCGTTATTGTTAACACACCGCTTGAAGTGAAACCATCAAAGTGGGCGGATTTGGCTTATATATACACATATAAACTAATCACAGTACAATAGTAACGATTAGAGCGTAGCGACGACGTATTACTTCCCGTCCTGTCCCGCACCATAAATTGGTTGTTGGTGGAGAACCAGTTGTGGGTTCAGATCGAGACTAACACGAGCCATTATTGAGCAAGGTAGTAGTGGTCCCCTGAGGTAAGGATCAATCGGATCTCGTTGCCTTTCGTTACATGACGTATGTACACTGTACTTTTATACATGGTGTGTTGTAAACCGCCAGTTTAATACCCACCCAAATATAACACTCAAGTTGTTGCAAACACTGCTAACTATACTAAATTATATACTAATAAGCAGTAAACATAAATTGATAAATCAAACTGTAAATTTCCGGTTTGCGGCAGGAGGAGGAGGGTGACGTGTACATGGTGTCCCCGACGGACAGCCCTGGCGCTGCGGGACTCAACCGCTCGCAGTCGTCACCCAACATCGCCAAGGTAACGGAATTATTTTATTTGTCGTTGTTGTAATCATCACAGTCTCCTTGTTGTTTGCTACGTTATATCGTTAACAACATTTAATTGATGATCCGTTATTTAATAATTTATTTCACTATATTTGGAGTATTGAGATGTGTATCACACACTTGTCAGCGGGTACATTCAATCCATAGTGATGTAAATGAATGCATTTAATCACACCTGTGATGTTTATGAAAGGTACACATATCAAATTTAAATAAATAAGGGTCATAGAGTCTGCATTCGACCAAGATGCCCAAATGTGATGATGTTATTTTATAATGTCTCTTAATTCACATAACTGACGTGAGGTCGATGGCTCGTTGTAAAAGCATATATGTTTATTAACAGTAGTTAAAAGAGCACTTAGCGCCGTAAACAAACTTTTACTAACATGTGCTTGCGGATTATTGCGAAGTGAATTAATACTAATTTGATAACAATAAATTTCCGCAAAGTAACGCCTAATACTATCAACTATTTTAACTATCAGTTGTAGTACAACATAGCTGCGAAGTTGCTGGTACCGGATCTTCTCCACAGTGACAACACTGAGAAGCGGTGCTGGTATTTATATAGATGATCCAAAAGTTTAAGATGTTAAAATAATCTGTTCTGTTCATGTTATTACAATAAAATAGAACATTTTTACATTTATCTAGTATGTGTGTGTAAATAAGGTCGTCTGTCGTTATTAGTTCCGTCTGTTGTAACATGTTCTACATACATATATTGAAACAGTCGGCAACATGCAACATTTTTATTGATGTTTTTGTTTCGTTATCTAGCTATCATCGGACGAAGATGAGCCGGCGCTGCCCACGTTCGACCGCAGCACGAAGCCCTCGAAGGTGGCGCCCTCCAGCGACATGCACCAGCGGGACTTCCAGCCGGTGTGGGGGGACGTGGTGAGTCGCACTATCGATGACTTCGAACACCAATCATAGGTAACGTCGTGCGGCAGCAATGCCGTCGAGCGTCTTAACAAGCGGGTTCCTCGCTTTCTACTACGGTCATGCCCTTGGTGCTGCACGCCCATGTATCGCTGTGACCGCTTATCCACCAGGTGGCCCACCCGCAACCCACTGCTCTAGCAATTACGTGACCTGAGCCGTACCTACCTACCTACCCTAATAGCGGCCTCGTCAACGATGCCCCATGCCATGGTCCGATCAAACCCGCAGTTCCATTGGCACCACTTTGCAACATGCCTTTGCACTATCCAAGCGTAAGACTGTAAAGAGACTCAGTGGTCAGCTCACGACGCTTAGAGACTTATTTTGGACTTAATTTTATATGTGGATTGTTTGTCCGGATGGCCTCCGTTACAACAACTAGACTTGCCGTCCGACACACAGGACCGTCTACGGCGGTGAACTACGAGCAACCACTTAACAAGTGTACTTATGTTATAATGAAAGGTCCGGTTAAAATTTAGATAAAGTTATGTTTTTTCGCTCATGTTTGAGAGAATTAGGTGAAGATGACTGACTCAGGGCTGGGATTGAAACGAAATATGCATAGTTGTCTAGAAATATAGGCTTTTGTATGTTTTAGTATTAAGGTAATTATGGTTACTTGATCAGTTGCCTGGATGTCATTAGGTAAAGGGAAACGATCCACGGTAGGTTATAAAGCTTACGTCACGTGTCAGTTAGTAAACAGCTGTTACGATATTTCTATTAGTTGGTTTAGTTAGTACATACAGTTGTAGCCAACGGCTATATCTGTCGGTGTGATAAATAAGGAGATTTGAACATACGGTCGTAAAGAGGATATACAACGCTTTACATGCAAAAACTGTCATCCAGCGGTTCAGTGGCGCCATCTACAATAATAAACATACACAAATATAAAATGACATATGAATGTCGTATGTTAGGACTGGCAGCCCCTGGCGACTTCGGTTGGTTTAAACAATTCATTATATTATATACACATGATTATTCAAAAACTGATATTTTATATAGGTTACCAACTGCTCAATCACGTGTTTTCACTACATATCAATTTTCACAAAGACCTGTCGAGCCGTTCTTGAGTTATAACAGGACATACAGAAAGACATATAGACGGACAAAAATTCTCAAAATGATCGAAGAGGCATACATACCGAGAAAAAAAATTTAAATCGTCAAATTGATGCCGGTAAGATAAACCAAATATTTGTCATGAAGTTTGACAAAAAGAGTGGAATGTACAGACACTGCAAATTTATGTAATTATACTACATCGGACTGTGTACGTTACGTTCCGTACGGTACATTTATATTTAATTCATCACTCAATACGATTTATCATAACTAATACATAAATGTTGGATAGTTTTCTCAATGAAACTTAACTCGTCTGACATCGTTAGGTGTACGTTAACAATATAAATAACCGAATCAACTCAGAAATTTCACTAAATACTTTATGGCTTACATTTACATAATCAATATTGAATGTGCACAACAATAATCTTCTCAAGAGTCGCCCCCACGATACGACGCGGCGGCGTGACACCGTTGCACGTGAGCCGATGCCAATGTACTGCCGACCTGTGTGCGTCTACATACATACATAGATTTGTAAACGACCTGCAGGTCGTACAGGTGGTCTTGAAAACAATTCCGATATGATACCAACGTGGACGTTACAATGCGATGGGGTTGAAGTCATCGAACGGCGTGCACCCATACATACAAGTAAATTGGTGACCCCGCCATCTGTAAATGCATCTAACGACACTGTGTAACGCTTTAAATTTAGTAAATGTATATTTTGGAAACCCGTTATGCAATTGTCTCTGTTGATCATCGTGCAAATATTTGTAATGTGTGCGAGGTGCCTCAGAGCCACTCGGAGACGCGGGGTCTGGTAGTGTCAACAGACCCAATCTAAGAAAACTAATGTTGATCCATCAACGATTTCAGTAATATGTTACTTTATGGCACTTAGCTATAGGATCCCCCCCCCCTCCCTAAGGGGGCGTTTAGTTATTTTATTTAATACATAAATTTTACTATAAGCATCATTACTATTCTTATACTCCCCGTAGAATAACTGTTGTACCTCTGTGAGGGTTTCCCCCTAGTTCGCCGATCTGGCCATAGAGAACAGCAACAACCTTTCGTTACTTAGAAATCCTGAAAAATACTTCACGACACCGCTAATATTATTAGATGAGTAATCAGCTGTCGTAGTACCGGTGTACAAATATTTTGGCAAGCACGTGCCCATTAACATGCGTGTAAACACGACCGAGGATTACTGGCTAATGGGATTGACGGCTTACACTTATTAAACAACAGACAAGTGAAGTTGTCATTACAGTGCGACCAATTTGATTACTTGTTGCAAAGGTGATAGTAGAAGGCATGGCGTAATTAAATTACTTATATGAATATGTCCCCATAGCGCAGTTGGTAGTTAACCTGCCTGCCGAGCGAGGGGTCCCGGGTTCGATTCCCGGCCGGGGCAGACATTTGTATGATAGATAAATGTTTGTTCTCGGGTCATGGGTGTTTGTGATGTCTTATATGTCTATGTCCATGTCACGTGCAACACAGGGAGTACTAGTGCGGGGTGTGAGTGTGTGCGTTTATTTAAGAAATTGTAGATGGTTTTACTAAGGGATATAGCCAGCAAACGAAAATTATTACAGATTGAAGAAAATTGATAGTTTACATTCAAGCTGAACAGTCTAGATCCTCTTTAGTGAGAGCCAATAAAACAAACAAACTCATAAAATTAGCGCTCTCTAATAATATTCGCGTATCTGCATATGTATAAATCGTTATATTAGTAGTAAACCACTATCCGTTTTCCGTAGTTACGTTTACAAACGCTATTTCGTAAAAACAAGTTGTGTCTTTGAATATATACTGCAACGTAAAATTACACATTGATATTACATTTTACAGTGTAACATGACAACAATATTCGGTACGCTATAATACTTTTGCTAAACTGCTCGTTTCCCCGTCCAGGACCGTAAGCCCTCACATTCCGGTCCCACCGACCAACGCGATTTCCCTTGATCGATGTTTATCTGTACCCATAAATCAATCACACTAGATTTCCTGAACAGATGAGATTACAGACGTCGATGACTCTTAAGGAGATGAATTATCGAAGCTAAATTTTAGAAACTTAACAGTTATTATGATCGATCACTCTCGTTTCACACATATTCAACCCTTTATTTCGTTTTGAGAGTCGGTTTTCCTAGTTGTACACTGAGAATATTATTGATCTGGTGCAGCCATTCCCAAAATATTTTGGGCAACAAACCCCTTTTCCAAAATGAAGTGATACCTCAGACCGCCATAGCCAAATTAATTTGAAAATCAACCACAGGTGACATTACTAGGGATCGATTTTTAGACCTCAACGGGATCGAATTTTAGACCTCGTGGACCTCCAAAATCAGTTTTCGTTTATGTCGACCTCAAAAGCTTAAAAATGACAAGTCACGTAACACAACTTTCACAGTATGTTGATAGTTTCAAATAAGAACTTGTGTTAATTAAATTAATAGGGGTCGAGTGTTACACCTCGTCGACCTCCAAAATCAGTTTATGTCGAACGTCGACCCCTAAGAAACAGATTTCGACCCCCAGGGTCGATATCGACTATTTTGGGAATCCCTGAGCTAGTGTAGTGTACTAATAAAAAAGCTATGATTATTAACTAACTTCGTAACAATAATTTCATTCTAACTTTCAAATGGATTTCGCAAGGTAAAACGAATTCCACGTTGTTCAACGGTTAGGTTATACATCATTAATCAAAACTAACTACATTAAACTGTTCAATGTACAGATGCGGCCTTGTTACAATTTTACTAGAAATACAGATCTTCTGTTTGCGCCAAACAATTTTAAACTTTACTAAGTGAGATATAATTGAATCTTCACATAGAACATCGCTGGCCTCCGTCAACAAGATATGACTTTAGTGAGGTTTTCCTAATGAAAAGTGACGCAAAACCTGTTAAACGACCAAGCGTGCCGTCCGCTCACGGCTGCGGCCGCACGCACGCGTACTACACCGCCGGACGCGCAGACGCTAATAATAAAATCACTAACTAATAAAAACATAACGGCTTAGGAAACATGGGGCTGAGATATTGTATTTTACTATAAATGTCAAAATTATAACTTAAATTACACAAAAAGATCTACAAACGAAAAATAGCGTGAAATCTACTCAGGCAAATCTATTGTGATTAACTTGGGAAAAGTCCTAATGAGCGTAATAAATAACTATTCAATTATTCATTTAAGATTTATAATGTTTAGATGATAACCTTTTTGTTTTCACAAATTTTATCCTAGAAATAGGCAAAAGGTGAGAACTGTTGTCATGATTTTCGATATGACATTGTAGTAACTGCTTCGTAATTACCACTTTATTTGACCTGGACGTCTATGTCATCGTGCTAATGCAGGGTCCTACATCCATCCATCTGAAAGTAGAAATAATATCCTTCACGGCATAATTGTCGTGTAAACGTGATCCTGTTCTAAACAAATATATACCACCTGTAGTTAATTGTATTGCCCAATAAACTTCAACTACACCATCCAAACAAACGATACATAAAAAATAGTAAATTTCCAACTGCAAAAATAGCCTTGAACATAACCAATAAAATGGAATAAAACGATAGAGGTAGCGTGAAGCAATTTTTAAAGGTCGAGTCGCTCGTAGCGGGTTGGGGGGGAGAGCACTCGGCGGCTAGAGGGTGAGAGCTCGCCAAGTGATCGGTCAGCTCTTTGCCACTCGAAGCTAATAATGGCCACCATGCGCGGAGCTCTCGTCAATGACGCAGTACTCTATTGTGATGAAGAGTTTTATACTTGGCATACACATTTGAGGTGCTGAGAATCGGTTCTAGTTTCTGACGGTTCTGGTTTCTCGTGTGGCACGCACGCCCATTTTGTGTGTTTCTTCTTTTTTATCTCATGAAAATCGCAATTTTGAAATGTCATATAACACGAGTCACGCGTCTGAGGTGGACGTGTTACCAAAAGCGTCACAGACACTTTTCTGACCTAAACAGAAGCGAGAACATAGGTAGCTGGTTCGCTCTCTCCTATCACTCTCTCTCACACATAAAAGGAGCCGCAGCAATGAAAATTTGACACATGTTATCATATTCCTATGGGCTAGATTTTAAGAATGTTCCCACACATAACCTTCTTACTCACTCGACCCCATACTGATTAATCTGTTCCTAATAGAACAATAATCTAAATATTTCAATAGCAGTGATGAAGTAAATAACTATTTATAGGTTAAAAATGTAGAAGATCTAATAATAAAGTCCAAGTCACATGTCGCGGACAATACTCCTACGATGAATGCAGTAAATCCGCCCTAATAGGCACAGTGCCGCGTCAATCCTAAGATCGACGAGGTTGAGACCGTCCGATGACACGTAGCGCCATGACCTGATGCGGGCGGCGTGCGGCCGTGCAGCGGTGTGGCTTCCGAGCCTCGATGACTGGTTATGGAAGTCACTATCATAGATTATGTTGAATGACGTCGTCAATGTTCATGAATGAAAATCGCAAAATATGAGTATTTAAACGGCTTATTTTCAAGGAACCAAATTGTCGAATGTGGCGCGTGAGTATTACGTTGCTAATTTGACAGTGGTCCAAAATAGAGAATTTTTATAATGGATTCTCAACTACTAAAAATTTTATGACTTAAGACCTAACTTAAAACTTCGATGCATAAAACATCACAATTGTACGAATAGGATGTGAGTTGCATCTTGATCTATATATCGTACGCGCCATTATACTCTTGACACATCGCTCCGGCATTTATGGCAGTGGGTATAAATTTCACGCGGATAAAAATGCGCTCTGCAATGCCAAGACTTTCCGCTACTCACTTATAACAGCCAGGGAAGAGGTTAAAGTTACCATTACCCTGATTCTTCGTCTAGACCAATTCAGCGGCAATTGCAAATTTCTGTGCCGTTATACCGTATTAACTTTCGTGAAATACTAAAAACTTTAGGCATCTATTAGGTTGACTGTACACTATACGTAAGACGTAGAAATTATTTAAAAGAAGCCGGTTCTCTGTTATGCCCTCAACATACCTCTGTGTACTAATTGAGTAACAATTATATTGTTACAATAATTAAGTTAGAAGACGTTTAAATTTGAAATATCTCAATATTTTGTTAAGGCCACCAATGTGTTTAAATGTTTATAGCTCGATATCATTTAATCCTCGTTCAGAGAGCAATAAGAAAATTTAGTTACACAGATAAAACAGATTATTAGATATAATAAAAATTGGACGGAAATATGAGATAAGAGCCGAACTGGATTAATGTTAAGATTGCATGCCGAAATTGACCAAATATTTATCTAGATTATGTTTAATACATCTTGTGTAACACGTTTGACACAATAAAATCACTGACATTATAAAAGACATTCAGATAAACCATTTTCTGAATTCGAATTAAATTAAACGGTCAATGAATGACTAAAGTAACAGTTATTGAAGTTGGTTTGGACAAAAACTTTTCGAAAATCAAACTAAACCGTCGCATATACCAGTGTGAGAAGTCCTGGAAGAAGCGGCAAGAAACACCCTAGCAGTTTTTATTCCTATTGACAGTCACAGACAGCACTTACTATACTTATGGTTATATATTAATGCCTAACAAGTCTCCTCTTTAAACTAATCACTTAGATTGTAATAAACTGTCATAAGAATGCTTTGGATAAATGATTCAAAACGGTAACGTAGATACAATGTAACCACTATCAAAATTTTAAAAGCAGCATTTGTTCAATTCTGTTGTTACAGCACCTCTATATAAACACTTCCCAGAGCAATTGGCCGGGTATCGCACGGCATCGCGATATGTTTTGGGGCGGGCTTCCTGCGTGTAATTAGCGTCCGGCGAACTGTGGATATTTATAGGATGGAAAGGTCAGGGGCGGGGGCTCAATGTTGCGTAAGGGTTAACACAAAAACGAGAAGCGTCGAAAGCCAGTGGTACCAAGTGGATGAGATTTGCTCTCAATAATTTTACACAGCGTAGTTACCGGTTTAAAATTCACTTCAATTTTTAAACGAAGACTAATTTGAATCTACCGTTATACGTGTGTAATGTTTTATATACATATTTGGCCTATTGCTCAGTTGGTATATAAACTTCGTGGTTGGTGGGTCCCGGGGTCGGACCTGAGATTAGGAAAGTTTAAAATATGAATCTAGCTTAATGTAATGTTTTTTTTAATAAAGTAAGTTAATACTTGACAACAATCCCACCTAATGGTGAATGGTGATGAAGTCTAAGATGTTGAACGCACTAACTTATAACAGCCTATTCACTCTCTCCTCTTGAAGACTCCTAACCCAATATATACTGTCGATAAAGTTGCCCACGCACGCACGTCTTAACATGTTAGATAGTCATGTTTTATTACATTGAGGTTGCCTACACTGAAATTATACATTGTTGTACAATGGGACAGTATGAATTGTAATGATGATGAATAATTTAATTGATTTAGAATTAATTTGATAGTAATTTCCAAGTCAAACTCACCTTCGATGAATATTACAAAGTGGACTGAAGCTGAGCAGCTGCACGCCGTTACGTATTATTAAACCCTATCAGAATTATCGAGTCGACGCAATTAATCGAATTTGTCGGTACCTACATAGTACTGACAGTCGTCTGAATAGGCTATGCAGCCTGCGAATGGGTAATATATCTCGAAGCCTCTCTCGCTTCGAGATATAATACCGATGATAAAACAGTACCGATCGCATCAATAGTCAGTATAAAATATTTCGGCTTAAAGTCAACAAAACTAATTTATAATTAACTTGTCCTTCATACATGATTCTTGTGGTAATTGTTGCTGGATGTTCTTATTATAGGGAAATATATATATATCAATATTTTCGCAACTTTGATTTTCTCGATTTATAGATTAATAGTTTCAAATTCAATGAATTAGAAACATGATAATATCTATCTATCTATATGATTTGTTACAAAATAATTCACAAAACACTTTAATTTTCAGGAAATCTATCCATACATATAATAAAATTCTAAGTGATCGATTTCTGTACATTAACGATATATGCTTACTGTAATACATTAGTGAAAATCAGAACAAATTCGGTTAAGCCGTTTCCGGGAAGATCGCGAACAAACGCACAGACAAACAGACAAAAATTCTAACAACTATTGTTTTGTGTTCTATTGCGTTAATAAAGACCC
>DWPT01002308.1:0-16432 GCA_018251895.1 Agathymus mariae mariae | reverse complement strand
GGATACTATTTATGTATTAAAAATGTATATAACAAACAAAATTTAAATGGCAATGAAATAAAACTTCACTTAGCATTTACACATTTAAGTTATTTTATTATTTGATTAAAACTTTTTTTAAGTGAAATAATCATATTAATATGTAAATACCAATTTGCGAAACGTATCCATTGTAAAAAACTGTAACATTAAGTGTTAAAAAACTGTTGAGTATCAAATTAAAATTAGAATCACCGCTTATAATCAGCTATATAATTAAAAACTATTTGAATTATATGTTTGGGTTTTATTTGATATGAAGACTTACTCTCTGACTCAGGACTCTCACTCAACGTGTTAGTGAATTTTCAGAGCCTACACACATCTTAATACGAAGATTGAACGATTAAAGGTGTAATTAAGTATTGACGCTCATTCTGTCGTGGCGAGTCTCAAATTTGCATGTTAAACGAAGTTTAATTTTAGTTTTTGTTTTGCATCCTTATTGAGAGGCCTGGCTTCGCGTGCGTAGCCGCGGGGACACATCAGACTGCACCTTAAACAATGCATTAAAAACTTATTCGTAAGCCTTAGGCAAAAGGGATACGGTCTGGAATTTCATTGAATATATGTATTTGGTTTTGGTAAGCCGATGATCGACTTTTTAATTGTGTTGTTAACGTCAGCGTAAAGGCGTAGAGATCTCTTGCTCAGATTTTGTGCGGTCGCTTATTTGGATACGATAGCTTTGGAAGACGCGAACACAGCAGGAGTTTGTTTTATTTATACTTACACTGATTTTTTATATTTTATATATTATATATTTTGATATCTCTTACGACTAATCTAAGACGCTGACTACAAATTGTCACCAATACGAGTAAAAATGCAAACGTTATGAAATCACTAATATTTAGATGACTTTTTTCATCTAAATATGTAATGTAATAAATAGTTCGACTGTCAAAATATTGTAATGAATGTAACGAAACATCATTCAAGTATTTAAATTTGGAAATTGTCACTTAACTGCAGCGCCTTCTACCGGATCTTCGTGTAAAAAACATCCTCGTGACAAAATATATTGTGCGAATTTGAACTAAATCGTCCAAGTCATTCAGAAGTCACACGATCGTGTTTATATACACCCACGATTATAAATATACCTAAAAATAATGTACGATATACTAAATTCAAAATAATTAGATCACTTAAGTCTTTTGGGAAAACGTTTTTTTATTTTTTATTTCAGCGATCGTTTTGAAACGGGGGAACAAAATCGTCAGCGCATCTTTTAAATCAACATAATGACCATTACAAAGTTTTAATCGGAGCGGAATCTGTTCCTATAATATTACTCCCAGGAGTCTCTGTCGTTTATACCTTCATCTATGCAATATAATCCTTTAACTATACATTGTATTTTAACACGATGCTTGAAAGCTCAAACAGTTAAATCATATATCAACCGAGTCCGATACAAGAAAGCTTAACCTTTTGTATTGGATGCAGAAGTAACCAAATTATGTAGATATTTAATATTTTTTATATAATAAAATAAAATTCTGTACGTATTGAAAGATGGTAATTATACCTATTTTTCCTGCAAAGACGTACCGACATACGTACCTACATATATCGATTATTTGTTTCCCAACTGTGTTTAGTTTAAGACAGACCACATTCTATAATGTTCTCGGATATTACTTTACGACTATAATTTTAATCGACAAATAAGTATAAACCTCCTATAATCGAAATAAAATCTTATTGTCTTTGGACGATTACATGGCATATATACATCCTACTGTAAAAAACAATATGTATAAATGTTCTACAAAAACTTACTTTTTAAAATTATTTTTATTACCTTATCATATCATTTTATCATTCTATTTGATAAATGCAAAAATAAACTTATTCTCTTCTTTTTCTAACTATGTATGTACATTAACGTTTTGAATTTGATATTGATACATCGTGTAAGTGCGGAAAAAATTTACCAATGTCAATATCCGTACTCAAAATTATAGAATATTTTCATAATCCGCTACAACATACTATAACTATGTAGTTAATACTTTTGCTAGTGCTCAGAATTTTTAACGTAAATGTTACAATGTTAGCTCCGGGTAAGAGCAAACGTAGCGTACCGTTCATATACTCTAGCGGGAAAAGGATATAAATTACGTACTTACGTCGGTAAGCCATATTAAGCGACCCCAATTAGCCGAGATGAGATATAGGGCTATGTGATGTATATTTCATTCGGGGGTTCGATTCCCCGTTAGCGGGCGGTGGTCAAGCATTAAAATATTAAGGGTCCTCTAATCTACCATGATTGAATTTGCGTTCTGATACCGCCGTCTGTAGCACGCTAACTCTTTGAGCTATGGCCTGTACTATGTTAAATTTGTTAATTATTTTACGTTTCCAATCGGTAATATGTAATAAATTCTAAACCTTGCATAAATGTTATTCATAATTTATGTAATCACACAAATCTAGGAACTATAACAATTACTAAACGTGGACGTGGGCCTATCATTTTACCTTTTTGTTTATTTTACTGTCATTGAATTTTATCGTTATGATTTGTCACACATTAATTTCTTAAATCCGGATTTATCCAGGATGCGAGATTGACCCGAGATTCTACCGAGAACTTTTAGTAGGCGACGGCCACACGAAATAAATCTGCGAGCAGTACACAAAGCGTGCGGGCCCCCGATAGCGGGAATCCAGAGGCGGCGGAGAAAATTAGCATTTTAATAAATACACACCCTTTCAAACGAACCGCCCATAAATCCACCCGGATCTTTATAATCAAATTCAAACACATTATTCTTATTTTGCATGTAAGGCCACGAAAACGCTGAGTTGGCTCTTTGCTAGATGTACCGAGGTTGCTATGAATAAACGGTCAAGGCTATTGAAAATATAGAGTCGATCACACATTTCCATTTCTGTAGTAAAATTTAAGACTAAGTATCTATAGGAATAAATAATTTTAGGTTATATACGAAATAATAAATTTGTCATTATTTAAATCCAAAGTTTTTACAATTAATATAACGGGTGCATGTTTACGATAAATTTATTATTTATGTTGTTCTACAGAGAACAATACATTATATTGTATGAGTCATGTCGAATCACATCTGTTAAAATACAATGAATACAATACAAACATAAACGTATGACACACTCATTTTGTTACTTTTTAAATGTATGATGTAACACTATAATACGTATATTGATTCTCTTTTAATTATTCAAAGGTGTAATTATATATTATTGCTCTATTATTTTATTCAGACACGTTAATAGCATGTACCTACTTGCAATATTTATTATCATCGTATATGATTTATCATTGAATATTGTAAATATGTGCTACCGATTCACATACTGGTACATTACTGCTCAACTGTTTCAATGTATCTAGGTATTTGTACTTAGAACATTATCGAACTGCTGTGTTCACCACCTACACTTAATAATTTAAGCCATTGCAAGGGTAAATCATAGGGTATACGCGATCAAACGACGCAGGCATAAATAAATCACGTGGTTAGACACAAGAGTTGTTTATGGCACATCTTTGTGACATTTTCATGTAACGATAACGTACGCTCACTAATTTTGGTTAGATTCGGTCTTGTGTCCGTACATTATCTCGTTGTGAACTGAATATGCTATTGATCGTGTCAGTATTATTTTGTATTGTTAATAAATTAACGTAAAATACAAATGTTATGTAATGTTAGGGTGTAAGGGTTCATTCGCCATCCATTCTCGAGTCCAAGTCAACTTCCTCTGCTCCGGTGCACTCTGCTGAACTAGTACTACTGAACTCCCTCCCGTTGGAGGTTGCTAAGCTCTGTACGACTCGCCAGGTGGCTCGTCTGCTCGTTTGTCAACTAGTTACATAAAATTTTGTTTATGGTACACAGATTACACATAGTATTAGAAATGTTATTTACATCTTATGCAAATCTAATTTATGATTTTTTTTTATTTATATAAGTAAGAAAAATCTTAGGTTAAATTTAGGAAAATAACAGGTTGTAAATTTTTAATGTATTTTTCAAATACATTGAAACATAAAATAGCGCATTAATTTGTAAAACTTAAAGCTTGCTACAATTAATGTATGTTGTACTACGTACGGAGGTAGATGTATAGGACAATTAAACTAAGCAACTGGATCGCGGTCATCGTAATCTTGGATAAGGGCCGGGGCGTAAATCAGGGTGACGCGGACGCCTGGGGCCTTCACTTTATCTACTGTGTGCGGGTGACGCTGGCATGTCATTGAACTATAGGCGGCTAGAATAGCCGTTTATATAATTGTAATCTATACTAATAATAAAATTCTAACTGATCGCTTTTTGTACATGAATTATATATGAGAAAAACATATATATTAACGCAATAGAACCCAAAACAATAGTTGTTACAATTTTTGTCTGTTTGTGTGTTTGTCCGTTCCTTCACCGATTTTGTTCTGGTTTTCACTAATATTTTGCAGTTAGCGTCACTTAATACTTAATTGTTTTATTGCAATCCGTTCATAAATAAAAAGTTATCAATTGATATATATTATGTACTTCTAATCTATAGAACGAGAAAAACCCAGAAAAATGCAGATGCTTAAAGTAGTTTTTCCGAAGCGAAGCGAGGGTATTTGATAGTAATATATAAGTATCTAATATATATATAGAAAAATAATAACTATAATTTACAAGAAGTAGATATGAGATAATTTGTTTTATTGTATTATCCGTGGCTGTAGTTAAAAACCAAATAACAAAGGGCACCATGTTTTGTGCAAAATATAGTTGTGAGGGATGTCAGGGAGTCGCAGGTACGTTACTGAATCCGTTGATAGCCGAGAAACGTATAGGTATGAAAGTGTACAAAACCCGGCAAACTCCACCGTAGGTTCGTCTATTGTTCAGTAGGGTTCATCTACGAGTAAGTGGGTTTGTAAGAACATCTGTATGTAATTTATATTCCAGGCTACAGCTACGCGTTGTCAATTTCATAGTCCATTTGCAGGTGATCCTGCCTGCCAAGCAAGCGAAATTTACGTGGCAGTTTGATCTCGGGTGCGTGCGGTATCATATTTGTGTGTGTCCATGCCACCCACAACACAGGAAATCATAGGGTAGCGGGGGCTGAGTGTGTGAACGTTTTACATATATTAATAAAATACTCCTTTTAGTCTCGCTACGTCCTGGTTGCCGATAATTGCGGCCCGCCCGCCCCGGCGAAACGCTGAACACCTCTGACCCGTCCTGAAACTTGCAGCCGATCACAATAAATTACTAACGTACGCTAGTTCTTTGAATTTCATACGGGAAATAGAAATACATTTTGGGATTTTTACCAATTATTTATACTTTAAAAATATGAAAAATATTCAAAATATTCAAAATGTACAATACTAACTTTGGTGAAGATGTCTATATTAAAATAATCAAGTACAATATTTTAAACATTTTTAATGTAACCATACATAAAAGGCTTCGTTATATGTATATTCATATTTTAAAAAATAAAAACTAAATACTTTAAAATGTATTAAAGCGATAGAAAAACTAAATATTACTAACATAAAAAAGATTTATAAAATATATAACGTATAAATTAAGATAATAAATAGATATTATTTGGGATAAAATTAAAAGTGAAATACATTTCGAATGTAGGTAAAAAGTTTTTCTCTTTTATTTCTCGGTAAAAAACAAGCTCCGTGTGTAATCAAAGCGAGTGTCACCAATCTATCTTCGCTTAATAATTCTTCGATTTATATGTAACTACCACAACTCCTGACTAGCTAAAGGCCCAAAATTAAATATTATACCAATAAAAGGGATAATAATGGCTTCCTCCGCATCCGACCGCGCCGATAATTCCTCCGTACCTACGGCGCTCAATGAATATACCTTCGACGTATTCAAGCTAGACAGAGCTGGTGTATATCATCGTAACATGAAGCGAGACAGGAACCAGGACCGCCCTTCGACCGCTACAGCTATAAAGGGAATCCCTTTAAACGTCCTCGATATCTTTGTCCCTCCAACTTATAAATATCAATTTATACGCCGAGTCAAATATGGATAAAGATTGCCCATTTTCGCGATACCCGGTCATACGCTATTCGTCTTACGTCCCGTTGTGTCTCAATTTTCGTAGAACCTTAACACAGAACAGACTGTGACGTTATATTTATATATTCGTAGATAGTCCGATAAGTCTTTTCTTAGACGGAACTTCATTTTAATAAAAATATAGAGTCTATATATGTGTTACGATTAATCTTTACAGTAAAAGTAGATATTCATGTATACAGGTCATATACTTGTTAACATGTTAACAAGGATACATTAATATATCCTCTGACTTACACGTAAAAGATAGACAAAGAGAAAGAGGATATAAATTCCTAAAAATAACCCTAGTATAAAACGCGAATTCAAGCTAGTCATTACACTAAACAAATACCACGTTCTCTATTAAAATTTCGCCTCAACAAACAAAAATAGAGCAATACATTACTTGGATTTACGGTACAAATATATGTAAAGTTTGCCAGATATATTATATTTGGGGTTGGTCCCAAGATGAGGGGGTACGTGAAAACATTCGGCTACGTGCCTCAGCATAATGCCTCTAAAGGGCGCTGAGGCTGCTAAGCTTTCGTAATTCGTCTTCCAGGAATCCCTAATTTGAAATGTGGACGAGTTTCGGAGTACTGGTAGTTAAATAGGATTCGGTCTTAGCGTGCAAAAGCGTGCTACTCAAATAAAATGTTAAAAACGTTCAATAAACCTACATATTAATATTACCTTTCATTTTATACTTCTCTTTAATATTTATTGTGAAAAAGTAAGATCTATCTAAAGTTTGAGAAAAATTGGTACCTAGATCGATAGCATATGCTATGAAGCTGTATAAATAGAGCCAAATCTTAAAAAAATTACAAGAAAACATACTCATTTAATAAATTAAATTGTTTGAAAGTATATTTTTTTAAAACAATTTATGGAATTGACATACTATCTCGTTAAAAAACATAGTAAATATATCAAAGTGTACAACGCATTCGCAGCTTTGTAGCTGTCCCGCTTTCCTTAAACCAGCTAACTACTAATAAAACCTTTTCAGAGCGTTGAAAACGTTCTATGATAAGTTTTTCTTCATTAAAATCCGGGTAGCGTTCCTGGATTTAAAATTTTCGCTTCAAAGTTGTTTGGAGATTAGCGACAAAGCGCCGGCGATATCTTAAATGTAGATCTGTTGTAAACAAATTCACGCTCGCATTCCGCGATTTATGAGTTTATTTATCATTAACGAATTATTAAAGCGCCGGAGTTTTCACCTTTTTTGCTACTGCTTTTTGGTACGTTAGCTGCTGTTACAAACTGCGACTCCGATGTTTATCATAACTGTACATAACGACGGAGAAAATTTGTTGGTTAAGCTGTTTTATTAAAAAATAATTATTGATTGTTTCAATTAAGGTGCTTTTAACAATGTATGTTTTTAAGTAATATATTGATTTTATCAGCGTTACCAGTATGTATTATTTAAGATAATAAAACTGGAACATATTACGCGATAGCAATAATATGTTTTGCACCGTTATCCTATTTTAATAACAATAATAAAACCTTAATGATCTGTCACCAAGTCCTATTAGTTCTGGCATTAACTTTGAGAAGTCTTCTGATCGAAACCAATTAATGCCAAATCAACATTTTAAGTTATCAATGACTAACTATGTATTTCATGTGACATTAGTTATACATCATCAAACGGTGTCATCGCAAATACCGAAGAACCTGAAGAGTTCTTCATGCGATTTAAATCTTTGGTGCATACGAGTACTTCACAATCAAAAGGCAGCTGATGGTGCTTTAGTAGATACGTTTATTATTGGGATAAGTTTATGAAGTTGGCCATTAATTAACTAGCATGTTCAAATTAATTACCATGTTGGTTGTTCTCCATATTCTTTCACATTTATACACGAACAATATAATTGGAAATGTGCTCCCGATGAGGCATAATTTTTTTATTTCTTGTACAAAATCAAATTACTTTATATTACTCCCTTTCTTCACAACCATAAGTTATTAAAAACAACTAGATACATCAAAAAAGGTTACTTAAAGAATTATAGAGGGTTAAGCTCTCGAGTTGTATCTTTACGGTACAAAGGACCAGTTAAGGCGTGACAATACAGAGAACCATCTGCACCCGCTTCTGAGTTTCAATTAAATTTTTACTGTACATTATCACGCACACATAAACCAAGCGACGTGGGTACATATGTGTACTGATAGAAATAATAAGAATAATAAATTTTGTCAGAAGTCAAGGTCTGTTGTAATATTCTAAGAACCTCAACTTACCTTAATTGTGCCATATACATAGTCTCATTAGACGGCGGTGAATGGATCAGAAAGTAATATTTTTTTGATTTACTAAATTCAATTTAAAAGTGAAACGTCTTTGCCTTGCTTCCGATGTAGCAGACTTCGCGTTATCTGGTCCAATAACGTTGTTAATCAAATTCTTCTTGTAAGAAAATAATATATTAAAATTATAAAGTTACTAATATGTATATTTTTTTGCAATTTATTTGTATATTAATAACATTTTTATTTTTATTTTACTTAAAAGTATGGTAATAGCAACAGTATTCGGCCATCGACAATCTAATTGATTACATAAATACCATAATTGTACATTATATATTTATGAAATAAAGATAATTCTAACTTTGATATGAAAAGTACTTTCGTTAAATGATTTCCCAAGAAATATCCCTACAGGTTATCACTGCTAGTACATAATTGTTTTTGAATGATTTTTTCAGAAATTTCACTTTCATGGAATAAACATACTCCATAAGGATATCATATATAATCAATTACACACTACAATATAGTCAGTCACCTCAATGTATATGGCGATAATTAATGACGAACAAGTGTATTTACCCAACAGCGTTGTAAATGAAAAATAAACATACATAGAGCACTTTGTTCGTGATGTTACCGTATTAACATTGTTTGTGAGTTCCCTCCGTCGTGCCTGCGACTTGAGCGCTGAACAAACTACGTGTACCCTGCCTTATGATGCCTGGCTCCATGAAAACTGTAATTAATCTCAAGACTACAAATGGAATGTTAGAAATAACTACAAAATAAAAAGTAAAATTGAATCAGAGTAGGAGAACAAAGTGAATAACGAAAAAAAGAATGCATTTCTCTTGTTCATTAAATTTTATAACTATAAAATTTTATAACTATAAAATTTAATGAACACTAAAAATAAAACAATTGAATTTATTTTTTATTAAATTTTTAGGTATGTAACTAAAATGTACCACGTAGGTATACGAAAGAAGGACTTTTAATTTTACAGTTACTCGAATTGACAGTCAGTAACTTACGTTTATGGTTTAGTAAATTAGTTACTGTCTTAGGAGATGACGGTTAATTTTTTTATGTCAATAGTCGAGTAACAAGGAGACATTCACACTGATGGTAAGTGGTCACCGCTACCGGCGCACTTACCATCAAAGGCATCTCCAACGCGTTGACGATCAAGACAAATGACTTGCTATTAGTAGGTCTTCATTTCACAGTCGATTCAGAAAAGTGATAGCTAGCCTGGCAGGTTGAAATCTTACTAACATACAGGGGTAATTAAACTAGGTGGTAGGTACCCACCGAACCCCACGAGGACATAGTCTTGTGCGTTGTTCAGTAGCATGCACTACATGTCTATTGAAGGTGGACTTGGTCAGTTAGGTGAGAAGACCTGTACAAGACACGTAATTAAACTACTAACATGTAATTATTATTGCACTATTACCTTCACACCCTCCTTATACTGTATTATATGTTGTCCATTATATTTAATAAAGCCAAATATCACATAACTACCGAAGATTTGGCTTCTGATTATTTTAAAACAGTTCGATACTACATCATCGACTTACATATTATGCGCACTTTATAGCCATAAGTACTTGCTGAGGTAAACGATTACCACCGGTTTTAGATGAAGCAACAGGAATTTCTTGTACCAATAAATTACCATCAGACGTTATTTATTGTTGATTATGTTTGTTTTATTACGTAAATAAATTATTATTTATTTATTTTATGTACTTAGTAAATCCGATGTTTACTGAAAAATATATTTTACTGAATAATTAATTGCTCTCCGTTAGTCTGCGAGGCTAAAGCGATTTCAAAATAAAAGTCCTGCGCCAAGTTAAAAAAATTATAACCAAAAATTGTATCATATGATTGATCATTAATTATTCAATAATAAACCTACCTACACAGTAATATCTTTATAAGTAAACCCAAAACAAATTACCATAGAAAAGAGATTCAAAAACTTTCCCTACACTCATAGCCATTATAAGTTTTCCCAAGAAAAACACTTTTCGTGCACACGTCTCTCGCAGTTTTTTCTCAGCGCACTTTTCTAAGTGCTATAAATCTTTCACGTAAATAATTGAAACGATATTTTATGCCAAAACATTCCGCGGGTAGGGAGATGTCGCGGGAGTCCCACCTGCCGCCCTTTCTACTAACTTGTACCACTTTCCACTTTAATTTGGTTGCGTAATGTATTTTCAATTACATTCAAAGGAGCACGGTGATTTGTGGTCGGACTCAGAGAGATTGGAGAGTAATAAATTCTTTCTTTACCTAATTTAAAGTTACCGTGAGAGATACAGATAGGCCGGGCCTGGACCAATATGCAGATGCTCACGTAAATTGAACAGGTTATGAAATGGATTTACGGTGCTTATCATTACGGTGTCATAAGCAACGAAAGAAATCACAAAATTAGATATATTGTAAACACAGTAAATAAATTCAATGTTTCTCAGCTACAACTTCAGCATTTTCTAGACAGAATGCAAAACATCTTAAATTAAATAAAAAAAAAGAATCAAAACAAAATATCATCGTTATAAAATCGCATACAATGTAACGAGGTGTTGGAGGACAAATTACGCATGTCAAAGCCAACGTAGGTACTCGAGATGCAGTCAACCCAGACCTGACTTCGACCAGATCTGATAAAATGGCCGTCGTTCAATCTACAATGCACACCAGTGTCATAAATAAACGCTCACTTTTTCACTTCCAACAGCAAATTTATCATTTCGTTTGATATTTTTTTCTTTTTCTCCCTCTTTTTGTACATCTTGGATCACACTTTTAAACACCATTTATTTCTCGATTCGACGTTCCATAACGTTTTACGTGCCCTGATGAAGGTATCGTTATATGATATCTGGTAATAAAATGCTTGAGTAGGCAGGTTCATTCGATTTGCATGTTTCGATTTGAATTTATTTCTTTATGAATGTATTCAAATTGTAGTTTTTGTATCACGACATAACAAAACAACGCATTAGTTATTCAAATTTTTAATTAATTGTAACGTTGTTATAAATTATTTCCATTCAAAATATTACATTAATCAATGCATTAGCAGATACTTAAGGGAGCAAACGAACAAAAAAAGAGCGTTTATGTGCGTTACATTTGTTAAAAGCTTTTTCTAGCTTATAAATGTGACTAATGAAGCAAAATCTATTTTTTATAGATTATTTTTGTAAACACGAAACAGATGAACGAGTCTTTGTGTTCCCTATAAAGGTGTATTATGTTTTTGGTCTCTCGCGGCAATAAGTCATACGTGTAATGAATAAGGGCGATTTGTTTTGAATCCGTCTAAATTTATGGACGATATTGGAGCTTTTTACAGGCGTTTTTCTCCTCATTCCGCTATTGTGATCGCCTTTTTCTGCCCCTTTATCCGACTCGAAGTTATTTTATCGTCCTCAACAGTGACACTTTACGAGTTATTAATTGGTTGTCACAAGTTTATTTATTTCTCTATTTTGACAGCGGCGCGTTTTTCGCCGTATATTATGGAGGCTGGATTGAAAATCTATCATATTCAGGTTCTCGTAAATTCGGCGTGATATAGTGCGTTACACGGTAATAACTCTGCGAATGCGTCGAGTAGTGCGGACGGATGTGACGCACGTTAAATAATGACGTCGGATATTCAAATTTCTGCCGAATATTATTTTTTTGTCAGCTCTGTAATCATTATAAGATCATTAAATTAGGATTTATTTACTTTTTTTACATACATTGTACTTCCGGATTGTACCAAAGTAACGCCTGATACTATTAACTATATTATAGGATCAATTTTGTGATTTATAATATTTATTTATATTTTTGATAAATATTAACTAAATCGTGACATGTTCACATTTAGTAGTCATTTCATGTATTATAGTATAACAGTTATGACTTGTGATAGTAATGATAAGGTATCAACGATTTTAATGACTTATAACTGCACATGATCGATGATACTAAATTACTGAGTTATTAGTTTTCACGTCTATAAAGTGCGCATAACTATGTATTCTTCTTGCAGGACATAAATCGATTTGGGAAATTATATGATAATCCGATATTACTATATGAGTACGAAGATTATTATGCTTATTTCTCAACTTTCAAGAGTCAAATTAATTTAACAAACAGTTCTACGTTAGTTTAACTTTGAGCCTTTCTCTTACGCAACACTAACGTTCATAATATATGTATGTGCAAAGGTCTGTATGCTATTTCTCCGTCTTATGTAGGTTCTTTTTTCCGCCATAAAGCATTGTTGGCTGCTTTATTCCTTGATTTATAAGAGACGTTGGAAAGACAAATAGCCGGATTGTGTTCCAAATTTTTAAAGCCACATTTCGTTTCGCGTACTCTCGCACCCCCGCTGAAATACCTACCTTACTTAGCTCGGGGAGTCTTGGTATTTGAAATACTACATGACCTTTAGATACCTATATGATATTATTAATATTAGATTTAATAATTAATAAATCTATCTTATATGAGTGTCTACAGAAATAGAAGTTGGATTAAATGATAAAAGAATTTTCTATCACTGTAGATACTAAATAATTAATATTTTTTACTAAATATACTTACCTACTTGATAAGTAAGCACGTAACTTAATCAAAGTTAAGAAGATATTTATATGTATTTGTTTGTATTTCATTTCGCTCTTTAGTTCTATAACACTTTGTTTTCATAAAACTTACATATCTTATTTATCATCATTTCAAAATAATAACAATCATTTAAAATGCCAAAAAATATATATTTGCCAAAACTAGTATCGACCGTCATACAACGAATAACCACTAGGTAGAAATAATTTTGAAAATATACGAGACGAGAAATTAACATTTTAAGGTCTAAATAACTATAAAACTTGAACCACTCAAGGTATCAAAATCGTTAAGTGCGAATCAGAATTGTACCTATATACGGTGGCCTTATTAAAATGTGTTTTCTCGCGTCTTTCGCTGGTTAGCTGCGCCACCTATCGGCCTGCTGGAAGATTTAATGGGAATACTCTCCATTTCTATCCGGTCTTACACGGAAATTTATCCCCAACTCGGATATTTTTACATACGATTGTAATTTCACGGATTTATACATACGTTAAGTTGGATTTGAAAACGTCGCGTGTACGGTTGCTTTTTTCGCAGGGACTTAATTTCTGTGAAAACTACCATTCATTTGTATTTTTTATAAAAAAACAAGAAAAATATTTAAATTTAATTTATCACTTTTTCAGCTCAGTCTATTCATTCATTATTGTTATTAGTCATAGTTAATAATTTTAATTTTAATTTGAAATATGCATATATATTTTAATTATATTATATAATATTAATATGTTAGGACATAAGCTACCCCTAATCACCAAATTTCAGTCGGTCCTGGGCTATTTAGGTTGTTCGCATGAAAAAGTTGATCTGAAGAAATATGCATTACCAAAGAAAAAAAAATAGATAATATATTTCTTTTTATCCAGGCAATCCTATATTTGAACCTATACCACTTGAGTAGTTGGCTGAATTATAAACTATATGTATATATTGAATATTATTATTTTTCCATTTCAGAATCACTTTTGTCGTAATTTTCCAGGTGCTTCTACCACACGGATACATACGGATATAGTGCTTTGTTGATTCCGATCGCACTAAATATTTATTTACAGATTTATTTCGTGTCGCTAAGAACTGAGGTAAGATTCTCTCAAGGCGATGTCACGATAAGTTTCCATACTATATCAGCATACAAATTTCTTTTTAAGTTCGTCTAAAATGTTATATATCTACACGTACTTTTATTGTGATATTTAGAGGAGCGAAATCGTAATAGAAGTTTTTAAAGTGGCCCAAATCCTTCAAGATATCTTGCCTATTGTTATCCAATGATAACGAACAGAACTGACAATAAATATATCCTTGAAACACAAATTACCCATCGCCGTTTCCACACCGTTCAAGATAAGCATCTTACTGCCGGATAAAATGACCTATTTGTATATTGGAACTCAAAAAGCCAGTTACAGCTACTACAGTTGATCCTTTAATGAGCAGTAAGCCAATACTGAAATACAAGTCGTTCTATTAAGATAATACTCACAAAATACCTACATACAAATTTAGGTACCTACGCTCGAAATAAATACCTATTCACAGTTACCTATAAGTAGCATAGTAACGATCTTCAATACAACGGAAATGTAACAAATGTAACAACACGAAATCGTTCCAAACTTTCAACTAGCCACTAGCCAATTGAAAGTCAACACTAAACTGCGTAAGCGACTTAATTTTTACCCCATAAACGCACCCCCCGAATCGCGATACGATATGGAAATACCGTCGGCGTCGGCAATATTCGGCGATTTTCGGCCGAACGTGAGTCCCGCACTAAATTGCCTATTTATTCTTAACTTCATATATTACTTTGCGCTGTTGTCTGCGCAAAGCGATATTTATTGTTTGACCGTTATTGCGTCAAATGACGTATTGGTTGTACGTATTATCGGATAGGTTAAGGATGGCCGAAGCGTGACGTCTCCGAAGTTCCTTTAGGCTATTAATGTTGGCGTGATTTACGACTCATATCTAATTACTCTGTAGTCTTAATGTTATGTACGATATTGAAAGTAAGACTTTTGATCGCATATACTACTTTGTTAATAATGGTTGTAAGTTTCAATGATCAAATTTTACCTTATTACTTTGTATATTGTTTATATGAATAATCTTTAGATCGATAAGATGTAGGTATAACTAGAACACAAAACCTGTAATACAAATATTTAATTTATACAACGATATGACATAAATATAAACATATAAAATGACAAACTTTGTGACACAGGCAATCACGTTACTTTACCAGACAACCTGACAGATTAACAAATAATTAAGAATTAATAAAACAATTACAAAAAATGAAATAAATTGTAAAAACAATATACAATAATAAAATAAATAAATATAGTAACAAGTTGAATGAGTCAACACGCAAGACCATAATTTTCCCAACGCCTACTTATCAAAGCCTAGAAAACAGAAACAGGAGTTCCATTAGTCATTCAGTAACCGAATGTAATGGCGATATGATATTGGAAGGGACGTTATCGGTCGTCAGCCAGTCTGCGGCTCGTAAATAATCCGCATTCATTACTCCCCTATGTTAGAACGTTAGAGAAAAGTATTTAATACGGATCTCTGTGCCAGTAAGTGGACTGGCCCATTATCTAGCAGTCAATAAGGAAGCTTTTAACCGTCATATTTGGTATGTCGTGCACATTTGGTATAGAACTCGTAGACTACAGAAGATTCACCACGAGAAGCAAAGTTATACCAGCACTTAATACCAGAGTGTTCTTACTTTAAACGAATATTGCTTATTATTCTTCATTCTATATCGCCAAGTATTTTTTTGCGCACTAATACTACCGCGTAATATAATTAATTCATAGACTTATTACTGATAAGTAATAGATAACTATAGTAATCTTATATGAATTATAGTAATAAAAATTGTCTAAGAATACTTGTCCTTGACAATGTTAATCAAAGTGATGACGATTTTTTTTAATGTGAATGTGACAAATGATTAGATAAGCAATCTGATGTTAAATAGTCATCGTTTCCGTAAAGCTAAAGGCATCAACGACGCGTTGCTGATTTCGCTGCACCCGACATGTTAAAAACATTTCCTGGTTGATTCTAGGAGATAGCTACTCAGCCAACAACCCTATAACCATATGAGTACCGTCGGAATAAAAAGGTTGATATATTGAGGTCGGCAACCTTGCTCTAGCTTCGTCCGTTGTTCAGCAGAGTGCACCGCGAGCAGGAGGTCCCCAGAATAGGAGGCCCTTATCTATGAATAAAAATTTTAGACTATTTGTCAAAAAATATGTTAAATAATTATATTAGGAGAATTATAAGTTTAGTTACGTTTTAATACAGCTCGGATGAAATCGCTT
>DWPT01002307.1:0-16433 GCA_018251895.1 Agathymus mariae mariae | reverse complement strand
CATGTCCGTGATTCCTTACCAAGCCACGAGACGGTAAAATATTGGAACAGCATTAGCAGTTTAAACCACGAACCTTTCGTCACACCGGCAGTGCATGAGTGTATTTACGCGCCAATTGTAAAGTCCGTACTTCTTCTCCATCCCACCGATCCAAAATGGACATCGCAAATCGTGTACTCGACAACATCTATCCGTTCTTGTGTATCCTCCGAGCTGGGAGTAACGAGTGGCGGAGAAACCTTTCCCACACCACTTCGTTCCAGGCACACGAAGCAGCTCCATCGCATCCCGCTTTTTTCTGTCAACCGTTCTTTTTTTAATGTTTTTTTCTTCTTAATTTTTACGGGCGTTGATGTATTATGCCAACGTCAATGTAATGACCTCTTCCGATTTTTCAAACGTTACGTAAATTTGGACCACCAACGATTTTTGTTACGAAAATAATAAAACGTCGTAGCGGACGGATCGCTGTAAATCCATCATAGATTCGAAGGCGCTATAAAAGCTATTAGATCGTTGCCAACGCGGCAGTAAACGATCGGTATATCACTTGCGTTTTATCGTTCTAATGTCTCGTAAGTACTCGGTGATAGCACGTATATTAATTGATAAATAGGGCTCTAAAGACCTTTCTCGGGGGTATAATTAAATTCAAAGACCATTTTGACCGTTGAGGTGCGACGGACGAAATAAAACAAACGTGGAACTAAATCTCATTTCGAATCGATTAATACTGCCACTTCTGCGAATGATGTGTATCGATGTAATACTTTAAATAACACCGGATTTCGATTTAACACAAGTTTCGATTACAAACGAACAAAAATATTTAATGCTAGTAAAAAATATTCGTAATCAATATTATTTATTACTTCTTACATTTTTACTTAGTCAAGGAATAAAAAGTAACGTCATAAGAGACACAACGGCCACATTAAGATCGGGAATGCTGTTCGGATACGGTCTTAATAACCATCATCACGTGGACATAAAGTTTATGATGGAGCACCGCAATTAAAATTCTGAGGGTATCTTAATTGTTATCTGTACTCGGAATTTGAACCTTTGATGTCGCGTGTTATGCTAGATGGCGCTGAAAATCTAATTCAAATCTAAATGTATCAAAAATATTGTCATTCTTACTAAGCACTATTTACATTCTTAAATAAGAAAATAATTTAAGTTAAAAATACATGTACTTATATAATTAATGTATTCAATTTAAAAACAAAGCGATATAAAAAAAATCGTTTTCTAGAGCATGTAGGTATGCTGTTTTGTCTATTACATAAGAGTTTTTTTTAGATTTGTTCATCATTTTAATTTGGAAATAAGTAAATGCTGTTTTTCTATATTACCACAATTTTTTAATATCACAAACGCCAATTGCAACCAGAATGCTTAAAGAAAACGAATCTATTTTCAGATGGAATATTCGTTATCAACGGGACAAAACATCATAGACAAATTCATCTTAAAATCTCCTACGACAACAGTTCCGGCCGTCCTTTGAAAATTATCATTATCAGTTGACAGCCGCAAGCCAATCGTCCTGATTCGAGTGTTGTGCGATTGTTCCGAGTCCAAAAACGCAGTCATAAATCGTCTCGGAGGTTTTTAATATTTACACAACAAAAGCATACAAGTCTGATTTACAAGATTTCTAACGCAGAAGCCGTGTAAGTAAAACTCATAAGCCCCAGCACCCAGGTGAATTTGAACCAAAACAGTCAATAAACCTCAAAGCTTGCTCTCAGCAACGTGACAATATCAAAATAAATATATATAGGGAAATAGTGAGTACTATTATAATGACAAAAATAAAATGAAAACTTACCAGTTACTGGTATCCTATAAACCATATGACCAAAAAAACTAAACACCCGTCAATGGTAGTTGAAAGCGTCAAAATTTGTGCACAAGCAGATGGTCACGTGACACACGCTTAGGTTACATTTATTCAAAGTGTATGCGGGCCGTGACAAGAACTGAACTAACCCAACCTCGATTGGTAACGCGAATATTTACATCGCGATATCTGCTCTAAGACTTAGTAATAGTACTATGGCGGACTCGCAGATTGGTTTTTAATTACAAACACTTTAGATAACTGGTTATCTCGTGCAAATACGTTATTGAATGGAAGTTTTTTTATACGTCAAAGTCAATCATAAATAACAAGTACAAATAAGTACTGATTATTCTGTTAAAATGTTTTTCATTGCTGTTATAAAAACACAATTTAACTTTTATGCTTGTATTAATTACGACTCATGAACCCGGACTCCAGACTCTATAGCTCGAATGCGACAAAAGTACACAGATAAAGGAAGATAGATACATCGGTGTGTACATTGGTTTATCCAAGAATAATAAAAAAACAACTATTGTCAATTTCATGATTCGCAAGAATTAAATTATATAAATATTTCATTAAAGGAAGTCTCATAAAATTTGAAAATATAAAAAAATCTAATTATTTATTATTCATTTAAATTGTATGTCTGTGGACACCATTCTTATGGCGTAAACACTTGTTAATTTCACACACCTTCACAAACCACAGACAACGTACTTTTGGTGACTGACCGAAATAAAAAACAAAACCCTGGTGCAAATTAAAAAAAAAAGGAACAAACTAACCTCCTATCGCATCGACAATGCGAGATCGTGAACGGCTTATAGTTGAACAAGCCGAATTTCCGCTTAAAAGCCCCGATGTTGTCTCGGCAGTTATCGTGGGCCCTACAGCATCGGTCCTCGTGCATATCGGTCCCCAACTCGTTGTACCTCTCCGCCAACTGGCCGGCCCCGCACCATTTCGTGCCGGGGAGTATGAAATTCTCCCGGAAAGAACGCCTCGACCTAATTTAAAAATGGCGCGAATTCGTCAATTCTTCAATATGGCGGACTAATTTTGTTTCTTTTTATATACTAAAATTATAAAAGGTACTACTACTCATGACGGTAATTGATTAGACGCATTGATTAATACATTTCGTATAAAAATTACGTATAGATACTTAGCTCTGTTGTTTTAGTATTAAAAAGACCGTAAACTCATACGCATATTAATTATATTACGCAACTGAGGAAAAAGCGAATTATAATGTTATTACATAACTCACTAATTGAAATAAAATTATGAATGATGAGAAAGCCATGGCGATTAACTTAAAATACTGTAATGAAGATGGATGTTTAGTGATTTAAAAAGCATGATAATAACGAGCAAGCCGAAATTAAAAGTAGAAGCCGTTATTATTAGTTCCTTGATAAATAATGAATGATCGAATGATAGTGATTTATAACCAGGCAAACGAAGTAAACAGACTTGTTTGGGAAGATGCATCAAACTCCCACGATCATCCATTGCGTACGAGTCGATCTGTTTCAAGGCATCTAACCTTCAAGGCGTTGCGAGCCGGATCTATCTGGTTGTAAAAATGATGTACGTAACCTTTATTCACCTATGCATGAACAAATTGGTCGGTTACTAATATATGTACAAAACTGCGTTCACTCATTTCTAATGGAATAAATTAGAGAATAGACAAAACAGTGAGTTTAAAATGTGTATACAATAAGGTAATCATTGTATGTAGGTACCAGATAATGGTACATATTTTTCATTAATTCAATAAAACAAAAAAAAATATTTTGTTTATCGAAATGTAAGGTTTATTTGTTATTGTTTGGAATTTAAGCGTGATATTTTAAATGTCGGTACTACTTGACGAATACATATTTATAGTATTTATTATCTTTTTATTACTTTTTACATTTGTTATTTACAAATGTGATAGGTGTATGAAGTAATAATTTGGAGAAGAGGCCATTGCATTGATGATTGGAAAAATAGATTAAGAAGAAACATTTAATACATATATGTTGAATGAAGAAACGATATAAAGAGGGTAAAATGTTTTTTCCAGCCAAAATTGTGTGTTTACCTTGCAAGGGTGGTTTCTTCTGCATTATTATTATATTCCATCATATACGTTATCTGTTTGTGCCTTTCTATGCATTCTCTTTTTAATCTATCGTAGTTCAACCAACTAGCGACTTCTGGAGATAGTTTTTCATCCCCAGTCAGTAAACGGAATGTTGCATTGCTATAATGGCGGAAGAATCTCGCGTCTTCTTGACTATCTCGCCTTTTCTCTGATATCTTAAGGCTTTCTTCGTTCAACGCTAATTTTAATTCTTTTCTCAACGTTCTGAGAAAGTTTCTTACTGACTTTTTTTCTGTAATGTACTCGCAGTCCTGTACAGCGCCATCTGGGGTATAAATAACTTGAATAAGATGGCGGCCGTCGGTCAGCTGACGAAGTTTTAACCCGTTTCTGTAACAACAAATAAGTTTGTTTATTATTTACAATAAATTTAAAGACATAACGAAATATTTTTTTAACTTTTATTTTATGTCCTAATTATTAATAAATAGCGAAGTATTAATAGCCACGGCTGCGTTCATTTTATAACATCCACATTATTCGAATATCAAATCACCCATTGAATAGTTTTTGTTGAACCATAGATCATATCAGAAACGATTTAGAGAAATCATCAAACAAAGAAATGATATGGATTCAAATACGTATAGATAGAGAGTTTTATAATTAACAAACACAAGATCGTTACAATATCATAACAGCACCTAAATATAATAAAAAAATATTATATTACTGTAAAGCAGAGTAAAATACACGTAGCAATTTAAATACAGGAAATAAAAGGCATTCCACAGAGACAGGCATACGCCCATAACATGAATGTATTTGTAAATGAAAGTAATGATTAAACCGAAAGGCGAGAACGTTTTACAATTAACATACTACACGCACCGCTATACAACTAACCGCTGAAAACTAATATATGTGGCGATTATTGTTAACAACTTTTCTTGGGATCTTTTGAGTTCTTTGAATAACTTAATGGTTTTAAAATGACCTAATGGTCTGCTTCGATGATCATGAGATGAAGATTTATCTTCTATATCTTGTAGCAAACGAAGATTTCACGTCAGATGATCATACTTCAGATGATCATGCTTAGATTGTTCTTTTTTGGAAATTGCATATGCAAGTCTTCGGTAACGTGATTAAGCAAAATAATCCGGTGCAAAAATATAAATATAGTGAAGTAGCTTCGGACGTCTGTTAATTAATTCGATTGTTTCGGCCTAGTAATTTACCAACCAAATTCTATGATGATACACAGATAATAATGTACGCATTCTAGAAAACTTCGATAGTGTGATTCAGACTTTTGACACATTTGACGTGTGCGTCAATATAGCGTGTAGTGAAATATAGCCATACTGGTATATTGGAAACACGTATATGACACTCAATGTTATACTTTTTAATAAGTATAACTTAAATACGTTGAAATTGCGTACGACAATATCATTATATTCAGGCGGCGAATTTCCATGACCGTTCAACACGCCGCGCCGCTGTGCCAAATTCCGCAGACACCATCCCGACGCAAGGCGCTTGCCAAGGGAAAGGTTGACACGTCGCTTGGTGCTGCTTACGTGGAAATTGAGGATTAATCTACCTCCGGTGGAGTTACGGTGCTACGATACGGGGACCTACAAGAAGAGAGCTACCGCCTCAGTGTCAGCTGGCAAGGCACTGGTGTCGCCCCACGTGTTGTTCGTGTGTACGGCTACAATGGCCGCTTACCATCATGTCTGCTCGATCGGCCGCTCATTACATAAAAAAATCAAGTATAACCATGGGGATTATTATAATTAGTATACGGGTATAGTATCTGAGACATGTATCTTTAGTTAGGAGAAATCAACCTATATTATAGGGTATTGATTAAAGTTCTCTTATATGTGTTTGCGAGTGCCACACATATATTTTTTAATTTCGAACAATACCTACTAGCTAGAGGGTTTTTTGTGCATTGCTTTATATACTGTAGTTATTGCCAAGATTCCCATCGCAAATAAACAACATTTATAATCTGTATCTATATGTTCAACATCGCCATATTAATTGGCACAGATTAAATCCATACTAATAATAAAACTGTATTATGGGACGTAATCTATATTAAATAATTTTTGTCAATTTTTATCTGTTTTAGAATTTATGTCTCTCTTTGTGTATGAGTGAATGGCATTGCGTGGTACTGAACTGTACAATGTTAGATGTTACATGGCGTGTTTGAAATAAATCCCGACGCACTTGCATGGTAGAAGGGTATTTTCCCGTCTCACTAGCTCGCTACCACCCTATTTCGAGAATCAAAGAGAAGAGTTTTCAAGGTGTTGCGGTTGAAATGTCAGACAACCAGTCGAATAGCGGGTTCCCTGCTTTTTTTGGCCGGCAACGCGTCGGTAATGCTTTAGTATTACTAATGTCTGAGGCGTTGTCTCTTGTTTGTTTGAACATAAGACGAAGCCATTTATAATCATTTTGGACAAATCTGTTATACCTTCAAATGAATGAACATAGTTTTCGGAAGAAAATTTCATAATTGAAATAAGTTACAATATCATTTCACTTATACAAGTGAATATTTTGATCCGTACGTTAGACACCATGAAACTAGAAAAATATTTTAGGTAAATTTTATCAAACCTCGGACATATCGACTATCGTATGTATGCTACAAAGGACGGTTAACTAATTTGTGCCCTCATTTCAAATACATCAATCCCTTCCCGCATGCACCCTTATTGATACTATTGGGACCGACCGCACCCTCCGTGACTGATATATTTACAGGATAACACCCAATTGAACTTGTCATTGTCTGTGCGACAACACTTCAATCTTATTTAATCTGTGACCGAACGTCCACAATGTTGGTTTTTTCTTTTATACATAACTAGACTTCAATGAGCGTTATCAAACATTACTACAGTGAAATTATGCATAAATTATCATTGTATGGACAAACATTTTCGACTGTATAATTAATTAGTTTAATTTAAACTTTTTACGGGATAAAGCTGAACTATCATCGAAATTATAGATCTGAAATTATGTCTAGGAAATAAAAATTGTAACATTTAATATTCTAATGATTCTGCATGTAATGTTTCGGCAGTGCAGTAGAACTGGTCCACCCTTTTTATTGCCTTCAATTCTAGTTTGCTTCTTCCATGACAACAAAGCCACTGATATCTTTAACCTCTGGCCGAAGCCTAGCATGCGTGCGTCCACCCTAAATTTCTCGTTGATAACATCTGCAAAGACGCTAAAATGTTTATTCTTGAGCTTAAACAGCCAATTCAGTGAACTGGGCGAGGGACCGTTTTATTTTAAGTACACGTGGAAGCTGCGGTTCAGTACTTTTAGCCGCCTAAAAAAATATGGAGCGAATCCAGCACTTTAACTGTTTTCGAATTTTGGCTAGATAAGTTTAATTTACTTAGATAAGACTCATGTCTCACAATTCGATAGGTTATTTATTACAACTGAACGGTGTTGCGGGAGGATTGAAAGAAAACCCCTATGAGCGGCCTTTGCACCGATGTCTTCCAGTGAAGGGATGTTGTAGTCGAGCGACGCGAGGCACTTATAGTGCATTCACTGACCGTTTTCCAGTTAAGAAAGTGATCTTAGCCATTTTGTCTTTCCAATCTCTCCTTTACAGGGTGAGTATTGTCCTTGATATTGATACGCGGTGACGTTGACAGGTTGACCTTCTACACTGACAACCGTACTTGTGACGCGTGTACCAAGACTCATAGACCATTTGAACGAGACAAAGTTTTATTTAAAGATGACGAGTTCAGAACACAGAGTGGACTTTTTCGTGTCTAGAGCAAGCATGACAAAGAACGTCGATAAATATGTGATCTGTGTTATTCACATCTCTTAATGCCAGCTAACGGAAATATGCAAATTATGTGTGTTATCTGGAAGTATCTGGAACAGATTATTTGCAATGGAAGTATCCTCAGAGCAGATTTTTTGCAAAAAATATTGTAGTTCTTAGATATGACGGAAGATCTTAGATTCTGGATGCATTATATTTTAAACTTTGTATACATTGTACACAAGTTGCCGAAGATATGTAACTAATGTAAACACTGACGAGATCACAGCTTCTAACGTGACAAGAGTAAGGAGGCTGGTTGGTTATTGATGAATACAAAAAATATTATTTTCATAAAAATTTTGGTTTCGCACAATTTAATACAATTTCGTACAATACTTAGCAAAATCATTGAAAAAAAAAAAAAAAACAACGATGTAATATTCCCTACTGCGTATAGTATTTTCCCGCCAAAATTTTGCATGATAAAACTTCAAAATGGCCGCCACTTAAAATGGACGCCGATATCTAAACTCGCACATCTCTCGGAATCAGATTATAATATCAGTTACATTTCACAATTAGCACGTTACAAATACATTAAGTGCACCCTACGGGGAGCTACCACCCTCTCAAAAATCGGAGGTACCGGTGTGTAGAACAGTGAAATATTACAAACTAATAGCTATAAGCGCCTCGTTTTTTAAAGGAAATACGTAAAAATCTGAATGTTTTGGTACGATAACCTTACAGTGTTATCTCATTTTACGTTGAATTAAATCAAATCAATATTTTCTTATTGTTAGAATTGGCTCCAATATTTATATAAATACAGTAATTAATGATCGTGTGAATTCTAAACGTCTTGACTGATTGCGACCAGATACGTATAATATACTTGTATTAGTATCATCGAAACGGTTTTTAATAAGTGCAGATCGGACATTTGAGTGCTAATATACCTACATCAGTTTAATCACCGCAAAAGACTAAGAAGGACATTCTGAATAAATTAATTTGTGGGATTGACTTATTTATTATAAATAACCGTAATAACCTTAATATAATTAAAGCAATTGTATAATAGATCTATTCAATTTTTTTATTCATAATAAATGGAAAACGTGGCCAATGTAGTGACGTAGTGGAAATTAATTTATCTATGTATTGATCGGATTCTTGTATCTAATACAGGAACATATTGATATATACAAGTAAATGACACTTCACAAATTTCAGTATGCATGTAGTAAACAGTTTCATTTCAACATATACTTAACGCTGCTGTTACTAAATCATTCGTCATACAAACTTACAATACAAATTTCACGTTTCATTAATAACTTCGACACCAGGCTCGCCATTTACCATTCGATAGTAAAAACTGACAAAGACTTCTAAAAACAAGATGTTCTTTTAAAAATACGAGACAGAATGTAATCGGTAATCAATGATAACATGTTTTATATAACGCGTCTGTGAATTTTGTATGCTAGTAACATTTTTAGCAATCCCAGAATCGATTCTTATAATCGGGTTTCCCGAAGGCATGTCCATTTAACTTTACCGTTATGTAAAGTTTGGGTAAATGAGCGTCCGATTATCCGCTTATTACGATCTATATTTGTAAGTTATAAATGATTATATATATTTTTAAATATTCAATTTAACGCTATCAATGGATTAATTAATGTCATTTCAATGGTAATCAGAAAATAACACTATCCCTCTCTTGTTCACAAATTCTGCAGACGATTTCGTGCGTGCCAGTACAAGCTAGGGGTGTCGATAGAGAAATAATGGCGAAACAGAATTGTTAAATGAACCGTGATTGCCGCCGAATGTCAGGTCCTGCGCTGGGGGACGACCCTAGCCGTGCTCGCGTCGTCTTGTGCGGCGACTGGCGACCGACCGATACCAATGACGTGCTGTAGATAATATTAATAAATAAGTTCGATGATAAATGACGGGTGGTAGAGCTTTTGTGAAGCTCGCCCGGGGCGGGACCATCGCGACACCTGCTAAATTCGCTGTGAAGCAACTCGTTTCTACGAACACTGGTCACCTGAACTTGGGTCACCGGCGTGTGTAGAATGTCGAGACATACCTCGGTCGTTGGGAATCGCATTAGATCTGCGTTCGATTTCAAACAAGACGAATATGATTTGCATTGAACAAGAACACATTTTATTTTTTACGTCAACAGCTGGCAAACGAGTAGACTGGTCATCCATTTTCAACTTCACGGCAAAATGAAACACGTTAAAATGATTTCACGGCTGGCTTGTAGGAGGACAGCTACGTTAGTGGTCTTACCTGCGCAGCTGACTGTCCATAAGCCTAACTTGACATAATGAAGTGTACCTATGCAATTCAGATATAATTAATTATTGAAAAACTAAAACTTCGTAAAGTACAGCCAAACGTTCAGTCACTTTGTTGAAGTAAACAATTGAATAAAACTATAAACAGTGACTGATAATCATTTGATTATAAATAAAATATAAATAATCATTTATTTTATCTGTGATGTCTTTTAAAATGTACTTGTCTCGGAAAATCATCTTGATGTGGGGGATGGGAAAGTGTTTTAGAGGAAATACGTACAGAATACGTATTAAAGCAGACATTAGGTGTACACACACTAAGTTTAGTACAGAAATATAGTTAATAGTTAAAAAAACCGGTTAAAATATGCTATAACATTGATTGTTAAGGGACCGTTTTCTCTCTACGTTCATTGACTACGTTTAGGAGTGTAAACGCATGTTGTAGGGTCCGTAATTTCGTACTCAAAAATATAAGTACCTCAATTATATTTTGAGAATGTAAGTCATGTTGTTAACTATTGTAAAGAATATAATTTAAATATCGACGAAAATGTGAATAATTAATTAGAAAGTAAGAAAGAAAGAAAAACGTTTATTCCACATAAACCAGCAAATAACAAAAATAATAGTTATAAAAAGAACATAATTAAAACAATAACAATAAAAATGCTGCATTATGCAAAAAACGAACGCACTCAGCTTTGCTGCGGCGGTGCTGAAGCCGCAACGCTGGTTTTCAATGCGTCCGTCTATGACGCATAGTTCGGATGGTGGCGAAATTGGGCTATAAAGTTAATTATTGCTTAATTAAAACGTCATAAACTTGTTATAATAAAATATTTAATGTTGCCATCTTACAAAATTGTAATGTCTGAATGTTGTGACCGGTGGTTGAGAGATGTTATTTTTGATTACGGAATAAATACTGTAAATTACAAATGTCTCCATTTTACTGTTTGTTGTAAATATAGCATCAGGACTGAGGAGTTAATGACGCGGTGCAAAAACAATATCAGATATCCACTCAAAAGACTTCTCGGAAATTTCTTGCAGCTTCTTCTCTGGGCACTGTTTATGGTAGGCAATTGTTGGAGCTGGAATATTTTATCTAATCTCAAAAAGAGAGAATGAGAATTTTGTGAGTTTATGTACGCCGAATTTAGTCTCCGGAACCACGGCACCTATATGAAAAACTTTTTTACCGTTTGAAGTTGGAGCGCACCGCTACTTTTGAATGTTTTATTTTCAATTACAATGATTACTAGTACAAAATCAGTATTTTCCACGTGTCATACTCAAGGAAGGCATCGGTAGTAATGGCAATCCACTTATCCCCTTCACAGCTTGAGAACGGTGAAGTTTAAACATTCACTGTTTTAATTCTACAACCGGCAAAACCAGGAGTGTCATACGATGGTAGGCGATTTCAGGTGTCCACACCGGCAGCGCTAAGGGCGTCACCGCACGGTCTCCACTATGAAGGAAACGGTAGAACCGCTTGTTAATTGACCCTCGAGTAATTTAACGAAATATTTTAAATATTTGACGTTTTAATTACACAGCCTGAAAAATGTAATTCTTCAAAAGATACTTTCTTTTGGAACGTATTCTGAACCCAAAACAATAACCAATACTCTATATTGTATTATATATATAAGTATTGTTTCTCTGTATTCATTTACAATTACAATTTGTTTCAATGAACTTCTTGAAACACTTCATGACGCCCGTTTCAATGCCAACATGCTTTTCTTGTGATCCACGTGCTCACTTTCCTTGATTACATATTTAAGTATTGTTTCTCTGTATTCATTTACAATTACAATTTATTTCAATGAACTTCTTGAAACACTTCATGACGCCCGTTTCAATGCCAACATACTTTTCTTGTGATCCACTTTCCTTAAGATCAAAACGTTTATTTATGTACCGGTCCCGTTATAAAACTGATCTAAATTCAACCCGTAAAACTAAATTAAAACGATCAAGGAGCCTCCCGTGGGGATGTTTTGAATGACTTTCACCGAACACTATGCACTTACGGACTTACAGATGTTTTAATCTCGTTACACCCACTATCTAGGGTTGCATGATTATAAAAAAAAACAACTGACAGGATTTTTGGCGGGAATTGCAATGTAGAACATTCGCATTTCACTTTTTTTATTTAAGTAACAACAAGACGAATATTATTATAAGTTGTACCGCCAGAATTACTATCCTATAGATGATCAGGAAGCCATCGCTCTGATGATGCTCCGTGCGGCGCATGTTTGTAACGTTAGCGCTGGAAGTTACCGGTTATTATCACACACTTGTCAATTGCTGTCAAATACGACACGCGATTAAAAAGTATTCGAACTTTTAGACTCAAGAGTGGACATGTAGTGACTTAACGGTATTCACTGCAACATCTAGTGTACTTAACATTTCACTGTACACATTTAAAATTATCTATCTTCTATACAAATATAAATATAATTAAACAGTGTTTCGTGGTGTCGCGAATCTCGTAATGTTGGGTGGTATGATGCGGCGGACCGCGTCCTTGGAGATACCACCCTGTCTGCTTTTTCCTTCCGAGTCGTCTATATCTCGATGCGCAAGCGTCTTTACAACGAAAGAGGGAGGTAATCTACTACTCTGGTTAGAATTTTAGCATTTGACAGAATTTACAATTTTTTAACCATATTTTGAAGATATTTAAGGAATTGGTGTAAGAATTCAGCTTTGTCTTGAATGTTTCAGAAGAGAAGCCGCATCGGCTAGACCTGCGCTACTTTGGCAGGGTTAGCACCTGATACAAAACAATAAATAAACATCCATATATGTCAAAATATATAACTTCACCTAGTTACCTTTTCACCTGTATCAGTGACTTGTTTAGAAATATCCACGCTGACCGACTGCTGAGCTACGTTCCAGGTGTGTAGATCATAACACTAAATTATTAACAGCCGTAGACAAATGGTAATTAATTAGAAATAAGAACGTAATTTTAGATAAAATAACAGGAGCGAGCAGAATTCAAATCCCTGTTGTCGAACGAACAAGAGCCTTTCACAACATTAAACTATCATACATAAATAAAGTGTAAGTGTAGACCGCTCCGCGCGAGCGCCGCCACTCGAGTGAGAAGTGTTGGCACCGCAATCCGTCTGCGGCTCTATGGTCGGAGCAATAAAGATTAGCGCGACTCTATGGTCCAGCTGCCTACTTCATAATGCTCTCAGTTTCAATTAAGGAAAAGCTTAGTGCTACATGAGTTTCGAGTTGTTTATCATGTACCGTACTTATCATATTTTGTTCGTAGATTTGTCCACTCACTCTCGTACTAGTGGGCTCCTTATACAATGAGTTTTAGGTCATAAGTCCATCGGTGTTAGATTCGTACACGGGGTTTTCATGCGGGAAACCGACGATCGAAACAATGGCCTGTCGTTGGTGATTGTGAAAAGTAGACAGGACTATGTGCTGCCCGGACGAGCCTCTTTTCATAATTGAGGGGTATGAGGCCTATTTTAACAATTTGCTTAGCATAGGTGGCAGTAAGTTTAATACCTAAGGTACCAGGCGAACCTATAGATTAGTTTATTTGACGCAGTAGTGTGACTGAGCAGTTCGTCTAGAACTCACCTGTATAGAAGTTATTTCAGTATTTGTAGGAGTTCAAACATGGATAACGAAAGACCAAGATATAATCTGATAGAGGTTGCGTCTATGGATAGAATGAAGGATGAAATAAAAATCCTGTTGTTGTTATTATCAGAGTCGATAAAAACTTTTTAATGCAATTAATCTGAAGTTATTATAAATATCTACGAATATAAATATGCCAAGATACAAAAAATTATAACAATATTTATCGGTCGTTGCCGTACTTTGAAATGAACGCTGTAAAATTTATGAGGTAACATGGACGTAAGTTCTTTTAAAGATATCGATCACGAAGGCTTTTTTGCATACATTAAGAATTTAGGGAACAAAAAATCAAGTTACGTGTTCAGATATTATCTATATAACATGTGCAATTTCATTTATTCAGTAGACAGCACTTTGCATATTGTAAAAAAAATTCTAGTCGCGATCGAATACAAGATTAAAATGAGCGATACATAGGTCTTTATATAAACGCGCGCTAATTTTAAATAACGAATCTCACATTATCAAATGCTTTCCAATCGAATAGCCGTATCAATAAAAAAAAATGTTAAGAAAGTATTCGGACAAAAAGCGGTGAAGATGATTAAGTTCGGTCAAAGTCAATTGTGTTTTTTTTATCTGTTTTTTGTGCGCGGAACTTCAGTAGTGATTCATGCTATGCGGTGTAAAAAATGGCAGTCGCTGTACTGGGACTATTGGCAAAAATGCTGCTTATTTAAATAAGTGCGTATAATAAATTGTCTTTAGACAAATTTTTTACTGCCGACTCGTTACAAAATATATTTTATATTATTGTACAAACGTTTTATTTATAGGTATTATTTTTGTGTCAATAGATTGATTTGTACCACTCTCTTAATCAAACGTCAATAAGGATGCTATCAAACAAGATGGTTGTATAACACAACCATCAGGAGTTTCTGAGAGAAATACCTGTAAAAATACAAAAATCGTGAGTAACCGTTATAATTAAAACGTGTATAAGTTTAAAACCATAGGTAATAATATTTTTCATCTCGATTTGATGGGCTAACGCCACCAGGTCACATAAATATAAGTTATCGAAAATGGTTAAGAATTTTATAAGTTCTATTGGAGACCTACAATTTTTACATTTTTTTATTTACCAGACAATTTTTTTGGAATGTTAAAAGTTTAAACATATATATGCTTCAATACGTATAACTAATATTTATAAAATAACAGTTATTACTAGTATTATTTTCTTAACTTTTACTTATATAAATTAATAACCCAAATTGCCATGACAATGATGACAATAATCTAATCAGTAATTAAATATCATTTCATTCCATATAAAATTTGGTAGAATCTATTCAAAAAGCGGCATTTTAAGCGCCATAAGGTAGGCACGGAGCTTTTTTTGCGTACCTTTTTTCTACAGTTGAATGATCTGGGCTTAGCTTGAGCGAATGCATTTGAACGTATTGACTTTAAACGTTGTTATATCGACAGAAAAGATAAGGTACTCGTCATCTGGTTTACATTGTAAACAAGCAATAACTAATATACAAATTCAATAGTAATTCCATAATTAAACGCTTGTCTATGGATGTTTTCGTACAGAAGCACTTATGTGACGTTAGTCCAACAGTTGAACAAACGGAACTATCTCATAAAGTTAGAATCTACTTGTGAACTCATTACTGCCAATCCGAACTCGGCCAGCTCGGTGGACTGCGGCTTCGACCCCTGCTATTGTGAGAAAAGTGTAACGATGATGAGGTGTTCGTTTTAATTTTCGTTTCAATTGTTACTGATCGTTGGAGCAAAGAATTAACCGCGGTTAGGAGTTGAATTTTTCGATTCAACATGTCGCTGGAGAAAGCAATCTCTTGCGGAGTCTGTCGCCTGGGGTCCGCAGCGGCGTGAATGAGCGAAAGTGACTTCCTGGACAGTAGTCTTCTCTATTCAAAAAGTAACATCGAAAAAGGAAACCGCCGAGCGCCGTAGAGAAGCCAAATCTACAGCCGACTCACTCAGCGGCGAAGGAGACCGTGTAGAAAGAGAAGGCAATATGTTTGTTTCTTCTTCATTTAAAAACGTCATTATTTGTGTGACGTAATTGAAGCCATAATTTCGGTAGTAAACGAAAGCGGATCTACAGCGCGGCGCTGACGGTGAGAGAACACACAGTTTAGGTAAGAGAACCGGTTGTGTAAATGAATTTCCCAGCGACAAAAAAGGGGATAGGTGGAAATTATCTACGTTTGATGCAGTTAATAAGTCTGTATCGAACGTTGTTATTATCGATAGTAGAGTCTATGGCAAGCCCCGTTGACGGTCGTGCGGTCAACTTGATACACTCGGCTGGAAACCGCACCGGAGCTGCGTTGTGAGGTGTGTTGTTGTATGTCATCTTGACACTTTTAAATGTGTTTAAGGACTACGGTGGGCTACAAGCGTGTGGAACTCGATAAACAATTGGTTTTGAAGTCAAGAACACTACTCCGAAGATCGTTTTAACACATTAAAATAGAGAGGTGTTACACTTTTCAATTTTAGATAATATTATGTACGTTAAAAATACTCTGATAGTTTTTTTTAAGAAGTGTAATGTTCACAATATTAATACTAGGAATAAGGCTAAGCTGATTGTTCCAAATTTCAGACTAAGCAAAACTGGTGGCT
>DWPT01002306.1:0-16433 GCA_018251895.1 Agathymus mariae mariae | reverse complement strand
ATAGACAGACGGCTCATGTCTTGTCTTGCTCGGCCGCCTCTGCCGCCGGCGCCGCGGTTGCTGCGCCGTCCGCAACATAAGTTATGCAGTGACTGTAATTTTGCCTGGATGAAATCCTGACCCATGAAGAGAGAGAAGATATAAGGATCATAGAAAGTTGGAGAGTTATCGATTGAAGATGTATTCTAGAAATTAACAGAGGACACGTAAAATAGTTACGGGGCGAAAAAAGTACACAGAAGACGGATTAGGATTTAAAGAATAATAATCGTCTATTTTTAAGCTGTCGGAAAAGAAGAGGAAGGATTGGCAGAAGTAATGAAAGGATTGGAGTAATCATTTTCGAAGATAGACGATCATTATCAATGGCTGTTCAAAAGAAAGCTGATATGGAATCTTTAATATCTTCTTCGGTCATTGATTAAAATTCAAAAGGATTTTTCAAAACACTAGTTTTTTTTTGTCATCAAGAACTTGAGAGGATGTAAAATATTAATTAAGTTTATTAATCCTAATATCCTTGCACATTGATACTAGACCACTAATTATAGGAACATTTTGAAACGAGGGTGATACGTTTCAGCTAGACGCAGCTTAAATCTACGCTTTGCTTTGTCTTTGCGAGCCATCAGTTCTCTGATATCAAAAGTAAGTCATGGTGCGGAGTTTCATTTTATTTTAACCCCTTGATAGGGACATGTTTGTTGTACACATCTTAAACAATCGTATTAAATCTTCTGACCTTGTCACCTATTTTGATGCCGCTGAGAATGGTAAATCAGTCCATCCTAACAACGTTGTGCTATATAATCTAAATTTTTATAACTACGAAGCAATAAATATATCTTATTCAAAAACTAAGTTGGAATCCTCACAACAGCTCTCGTGTAAATTTCATTTGTTAACTGAAATGTAAAAGCCATTTCACTTTTCCGTCGGAACGGAAAGGAAGTGGATAATACCGACTGTAAATAATTGTACCGACCCGAATAAGAAAACAATAGCAAGAACTTGGAACAGATCTTTTACAATGTCCATAGTTACAAAACGGTATCGCAATTTTTGCAAGAAAGGTTATTATTTTTAGAGTTTCGTATATTCGATAAATAAGTGGATCGCTTATAGAATTTCTCACGTTCTCATATGTGGGCTTGTCGTGCTTGATATTTTCGTATTTATTGAACGGAAAAAGTTGGAACATTGTACAAATATACTAGAAATTGATGACCGATTTACGAATATTAGTTTTAAATAAATGAATATTAAATGATTACAATTTTTGGATTTGTAATTTCTCTAACACTTTTAATTATATATATAATATAAAAAATATGTAGCTATTTTATTCTTAGGTGTAAAGCACAAGGTTGAGATTTTCTTAAAGGTCACATGCGGTCATTTGGTTGTATGTGGCAACAGAAAGAGGGTTTAAACGTTACTCACATTTAGTAGAATTGTAGTTCTATTTTAGGTCGGTTACGCATGTATTGTATACTGCTAAGAATTTGGGGTTACTCATTTTATACATACAACAACAAAGGATCTTCTTATCCATCGTTCTCTTGATGGATGTAAGTAGAAAATTTGGCTGTAAAACTAGCTGGGTTGTAGTCAGTCGTCCCCCAGATGGTCGGTGGACTAACTTGACTCCAGGAGCTCCGGCATAAGTGGATAGCCCTCGTGGAGGGGCGCGATCTCCTCAGAGATTCATGTACCCACAGTTGGCTTGGTCGAATATTTCCCGCGCCAATTTATGGGTAAACGAGTTGGTGATGGTATTCCCGAAATTGATGGCAGTATTTTATTTGTCCAACCAAGGTGGCATAATGTCCAGAAGACGCTGCATTTGCGAGATCGCTAGTTCAGCCTTACGCAACGAAAGGATACGCTTTGTCGGCAGCGTACACAGCGTGGAACGCATCGCACTCCGACTCTCGGAAGTGCGTCTCGAGAGATGAGATGTCATTGAAAAGTGTTTTATTGCAAAGTATGGTTAGTGATATTTATTTATATCTCGGAATATAAATACATCTTACCTCTTGTAGTCTGAAGCGGGCTTAAAAACGAAGATGAATAGAGAAGGCAAAAAGGCATTAATAAATTTGACACGAGTACAACGATTATTTATGTACAACAGCAAGGTCCATTAGGGTCTTGATTGTTATTCTAGTATTATCTGTTTGCTAGTCAGCAGTGTAACCACCGCTGAAAATTGGCTATCAGTCCTAAACCAACAGCGCCTCTAAATCCAATTATCAATGATTCACATAGAGTAATTGTTGTCTATGACCAAATGGAAAAGTCTGTAAAAAATGTCAATATAAAATGTATGTATATAAAATGTACTTTTAAAGTTGATAAGCCTAAACGAAATACAAAAAAAGAATACTCTCCAAGTTTTGTGTCTTAAATAAACTAAGATAATTAATAAGAAACACAAAAATGGCCGAAAGGCTTTAATGATATTGAGGGCCGGAGTTGGTTGATAACAAATTTGTAGTTGTAAAATAGAATAAGTTATACTATTAGGAATAGTTATTGTCATTACTTTGTTTGGGCGTATTCGTTTCTTCGATGGATTTTTCTATGTTAGATGATTAAAAATGTATCAAATAATTCAATGCAATATTTATATCACAAAAGCCTGGACTTGATAATATAAACAAAATATAATTAGCAAACACTTTTTACTATTGAACATATAATATTTAACAATAAAAATATATTTTTTATGATAAAAATAATAACTTAACGATTAAAAATAATAACACAAAGTAGGTTCGTCTTAATTGACTAAAATAATATAGATGATTAGGCCAGCATTCACCCAAGACAGTAATGAAAACGAAAGTGTCATGTACTTGTATGACCTCGCTCAATATCCCGATGTCCTAAGTTGAACATGTGAGTGTGACTCATTATGTTGCGGATAAAATATCGAAATTTTAATCACTGCTTTCGAAATTAACCCTTTTAGAGGATTACTAATGAACAAAGTTTTGAATAAACGAAATATGTTTCTAATTCATCGATTTCGAAATCAATATTATGAGGCATAGATGAAATTTATTGAATGTCAAATAAAAATAAATAATGATTGTTTTCGAGTACAGGTGTTATTTGTAAGCCTACGGCGTAGATTGTCTATAGTATAGCGAGGGCGGTTACGGGTCATTAATAAATCAGTCGCCGCAAAATTGCCGACTGAATCACCGAGTGCCGAATTTGAATTACAAACAAGTGAAATGAGGTATAAAACATTAATCTTTTTGACATGTAATTAAGATTTATGTAAATGTTTACTTTTTAAATAACAATACAACAACAAAAAAATTTACGTATATTATACGATGCTGAATATACTATTAAACTTGTTTTTTATTCGTCGGTTTACATTGGTTTATTAATTAATTAATTTATTTAAAGTTATTGCTCAAAAATCCTGGAACCGATTTAACTCATTGAATGCGGGACAGTATTGCCTAGATTGGATATTTATTTATTGCCACAATAACACACACCTAATATCAATTCAAACGCAAATCAATTCATATTTTATTCAAGCCACGCGCCGGCAATATTGCAATCTGTTGAACACGTAAACGGAAATACGACGATCAGGCAAGCCAGGTAAGCTGTTTAGATACATAAATTTTGAACCAACGTGAACCATGAAACCATGAAAATGAATAGACTAAATTTTAAATTTTACAACCAATAACTTTGACGATCAGGTAAGCCAGGTAAGCTGTTTAGATACATAAATTTTGAACCAACGTGAACCATGAAACCATGAAGATGAATAGACTAAATTTTAAATTTTACAACCAATAACTTTCGTATCTTTTTGTTATTTTCATGAATTTTTAATAAGAAACGTATTATAAGGTAGGCCGGCTTTCTGACGGTAAATCATCAATATCATCTATGAGTATCAACAGTGTTAGAGGTATCACAGATGTGTTTCGGGTAAAAAAGACTACAGGGGGCGTACGTATTAATTGGTGCTACAATATTTGAATGGCAAGACATTAAAACATTTCATTTTTGTTTTAAAAGGGTGTGGTATTTGACGGTATTCTTCTTCTTCAACTTCGATAGCTTGATTCAGTTTTTTGAGACTTACTCTTATGACGTGGCTTCAATCTGTGCGTATAGTGGACTGTAGGTACGGTATTTTTTGTTTTCAAAAGTTTGAATATATTATATTAGTTAATATTAATATTAACTATTTTGTTTGTTCAGACTAAGAGGACATTTCAACGTTGCTTACCCATTAATCAGCCAGTAATTAATTTACAGCCTCCAACGTGATAGCTGGACCTTAAAGTTTTTCTTAAAACTTTGAAAATACCTTAAAATGAGATTATTTTAGGCGGGCTTCCGTACGGTCTAGCATAATTTAGAGAAAAATAAAATAAACTGATTCACAGAAAAATATTGAAAAAAAGATTCTATGAGCTATTCTCTTCTGAGAAATTAATTTAAATAAATTATTTCTTAGTTTCTAAGTATGATAACAATATGATGTCGATTGGAGCTGTCAAATATCGTGCCTGTGATGAATTACGCTACACAATTATTAGATTTTCAGTAACATACCCGTTTGCTTTCCCTGTCACTCGTTTTTTATGCAGGCATGATCTGCCTGCTTAAGAAACATTTACAACAACAATAACAGCAAACAAACAACTACCTTAAGGACCTGCATTTTCTGGGATTTTCTCGTTCTGTGAAATATTCGTTCTGTAATTTATTGCCATGAAACAAACTTTAAGTATTAAGTGGCACTTAGTGCTATACATTTTTGAAACCCAGAACGAAATCGATTAAGCCGTTTCTGAGATTAGCGGGAACAAACGCAGAAACAGGTAATAATTCTAACAACCATTGTTTTGGATTCTATTCTGTTAATGAAGTCCCCTAATAATGTTTTTTCTCATATATCGTTCATATACAGAAAGCGATCAGTTAGAATTTTATTATTAGTATAGATTATATTGATGTTTGACATTCATGACGTATTACATAAATAACTATCTGCCATCCCCCATGATGTTTCATCGTTACTATACATATGTCATTCACAAATGGAATTATTGACATTAAACCAAGCTGAAATCTACAATGAGAATAATAAGGAATGGTTTCGATTGATATGATCTAATTTCTACAGCTTGTACATGGCGCCGCCCAGCTCCATACATTTGTGAAACATCTTTCGTAAACGTATAAACTTAGTTAGTAAAAGAGTTAATTGGATAAATAGATTCAATGTATAAAAGCCGGTTAAATCAATATCCGACTCACATAGCATAGAGTTCCGTATATTAAACACGTTTGGGAAAACTACTAGTAGATTTAGGCTTTTTCTGTAGCTTTTCCTGAAAGGTATAGATAAAGACTTACATGTGTATTTTAATTTATCGTAGTAATTTTCGATATAAATATTGATAAATTTTCATGCACTGAAATAATATTAGATGATTTATATTTATCTCTTCGCGTTTAGATTCTTCGAGTACAGCTCCACAACGTGGCAGTAGTTCTGTGAAGCGAAATCATTGAGTACCCCTATTTTTGCCTTCCAGTGTGTTTATTTTTTGCCCATAAAGTTGCGTATTTTTTGTCCATAATAAAATAAAATTTGTGTTTCCCTAATAACTTGATATTTTATATATTCTGTATATGTATGTACTTCTTTATGAGACTCAGTATGGTTGTCACATTTTACAATTTATCCTTCACAGTCAATCTTTAAAAATTCATTTAATTTTGGTGTACGGCCGAAGTTAGATCACCTTTCATCGGTTCTTCATCGAATATACGGGTTCCTAAAATAAATGAACGCGTTGCGCGTTACCGAAGGAATGTCAATGTCCATTAGCTACTGATGACAAGTCGTGAACGAAACGAATGCTTCAATCGTTCTTTTATGGGGTTTGGAATTCGTTTTTACAATAAGATTCTTAAGTTGATACGCCAGTTGCCCGTTGGAACTTTTAAGCGACGCATTAAAACACAGCTTATAGGCAAAGGATATTATAGTATAGACGAATATATGAACCGATTTAGCATAGGCTGAAACTTTTGTTGTTACTATGTTGTTTAAAAGATGTGCTGAGGAGTTTCTTTCGCCGTTTCTTCTCGATGTTAAAGTACCTTTCCGAAACGGTAGTAGAAGCAAAAAATGACGTGCATTTGTGAAAATGAAAAATGTAAAAATGAAGTGTATTTACAGAATACCTTTATGATTAAATGATTTTGAATTTGAATAAATGTATTCCGTGGACAAACGGGCAATTTTTAGGCGTTCCAACAAAACGGTACAGCTCTACCAGTATTTCGCCAATTTCAGTGAGACTTAACTGCGGTGTTAATATGTATGAAGCACTATTGTGAATCATTAAGATAAAACATTGAGTTGTGATTCGACGTTAACAGAAATGAGCTGTTTACGCCCCATGAGCTAAGGATGAACTAAGGCTAAGACAAGAAGTTTCATCGCATACGTTCATTATATTTTTTGTTGTCACTTAATATTGTTAAGTCTCCCTTATTTTTCTTGAATTACTAATACTATAATAAGTGAAGTAAAATAAACAAACATACCGTTTACGCGGTAAGTTTAAACTCGTCTTCGTCTTCTTCTTCGTCTTGGCTTTAAATTTATCTTGTTAAGTTGTACAACCAATAAAATTTCCGGGTCCAATAAACACGTAGCGCGGCCCGTGAACCGCGAAATAACGTGGATGCTGCGGAAGTTTCATTGTTTTCACCGAGACGTATTTGTAATTTGATGGATTGCTTTCATAAGACCGAGAATGAGGCTTGACAGTTGCTTTTCGTTACCGGCTAGGCAATGCAGGTCGGTTAGGTGTTATATTGCATTATTCACTTTGCGTTATTCACTTTGCGTTATTCACTTTGCGTTATTCACTTTGCGTTATTCACTTTGTATTATTGTTGCATTCTTAACGTTGCAGTTACGGATCATATTTGAACATAGATTTATTTGTTACGAAAACATGCGTATTCATCTTGGGATGTCTGCCCCGCGATACTATACGAGTATATCTTGCTTCGTAAATTCAAGCAGTTTCATAATAACAAACATAATATAATATGAATTTACGAATCAAGACCTATTTAAAACTAGCGATCCAACCAGGGTTCGCAGGCTTGGAATTTATTGATTTATTCTTCATTGTAAACCTTAAAACTAAGCTACAATGGGCGGACTTAATATCTCATAGCATTCTCCACCAGTCAACCCTTGGTGAAGGTAAAACCTCGCGGTAAGTGATAAATGAAAAAAAAAAATAATAATAAACTAACAATATATTACTATATATAATATAACACATAATAATTACATATATATATATATATATTTATTTATTTTAAAGAAGAACATGAAACTTGCGCGTAATAAAAAAATATTAGCGAGTAGTTAATCACCATCACTTCGTTTTTACGGTTAGAAATAGCACCGGCGTTATTTTACATTACGTAATACATATATAACTTTTTTTTAATTTTGAACGGATTGAAATGAAATAATTTTTATTTATTAAATTATGCTTACTACAATACATTACTGAAAAACCATAACGAAATCAGTTAAGCTGTTTCTGAGATTAGCGCGCACAAACGCATAAACGACGAAATACTAACAGCAATTTTTTTGAGTTCTATTTTGTTAATATAGGCCACTAATAATAGTTTTTCTCATATAACCGTCATGTAGAAAAAGCGATCAGTTAAAATTTCTGCATTTAAAAAAATAATGTTATAGAAATATGTTTTCATAATTTATTATTATTATCAGTATTGTAATTCAAATCACTGTACGAGTATAGTTTTAGTATAGAGTTTACTCACACATTTTTAATTTCTTTCTGGGCCTAATTCTAAATCCAATACGGCCGATATCCGGGGTAAACGCTAATCTCGAATAACATGATGCAAAACCATGAATATTTCAGTTTAAAAACGATTTATAAAATTAAAAATTTTATATAATTTCTTTGTAATAAGATTATTTAAATCAGTTCATAAATGTTGACGTTTTCAAATTTCGCTATCGCTTACGAAATCAACGTACTCTAAGAGCCCCAAGGCAGGCAATTTCATTATTGTGCCGTGCTGACTGCCAACTGAATAGCGAGTGACAAGTCGACCGACAGCTCTAAGCTTAGCGTATTGTTGTGAGAACTTAAATTTCCGCGCATCAGATCATTTTTATTCAGTTGAAACCACGTTGGGTATGATTGAAAAACGTTAAAGCAAAATTTAGTTTTTACATGCATGTGATATAATAATGTTTTACATGTCCGTCAACACCGTTGTTATGAACAAATAAATCATCATAGGTTGTCGATTCGTAAATGATAAGCGATCGACTAAATTTAGGAAATACGGATGTGGTTAGTAATTTGACTTAGTGTAGCGTTAGATTACAGCCGTTGTTAAGACATGTCGGTAGCCTTCGGGCGTATAAGAACTTCCCACATTTTGTTTGAAAACTTACCTTTGCTCCAATCAGCATTATTACACTACCTTCCATCTCTATATTCTAGAGACTCATGGCCTAAAGAAGGCCGCTAATGAGTTCAAGCCAAAGAAAAACTATTTTTGAGATTCCATATTTGGAAATGAAACTCTTGCCAAATGCCTTGTAATTAAAGCAAGTTCAGCTTGCACGGGAATGATAAAGACTAAAGACTCACTCCAGCGCCTCTCATGTCGACCTAGCATTATGCCTACTAGGGTAACTACACAAATTTTACTGCGCTGGGAAACATGAGAACCGAGTATAAAGGGAAACAAATTTATACAATTGCAATTTTCATCTGCAAATACGTTTCATGCTGATTTGCAAAACTTCAATAGTATTGTGTCAACTCATAGGTATTATACATCAGGTTTAACTATTTTAACTACATGGTTTAACTACGAGGTTGTTTGAGTTGTAAATCGTGACAAAAAAGATTTAAATTTTAAACATCAGCCTTAATATTTGAAACTAGACTGTTAACGAAATCATGTACCGCCAGATAACTACTTATAAATATTAAGAGATATAAACAATATATTTTTAAATCTTTATACGGAATGTCAACATTAAACGCGATTGCCACCTTGCTATCAATCTATCAGACTTTCCATGCATCATTTTCATAATAGTAAATAAAAAAACTGTATTGTTTACTAGATTATTAAGCACAGGCTACATAGAATTTGAAAGTGAAGATCGGAAAGTATTCCCATTAGATATTAATGTTATAATTATTGTCAAAAATCATGTCAAAAGGTAATTGACACGTAATGCACTATCCAATAATAATCTAGTAGTAATAATTCATATATGAATTTATATTTTGTAAATTCCATTATTTTCAACAAGAATCAATTCTTGCGATTGTCAAGGACAGCACTGTAGTATGAATGATTTAAATCCAATTCTCTGTAGAATATCACTGCTATTATATGATGAATATTACTAAGGGGATGAATTAAATGATATTCTATTAACCCTTATCTATTCTATTATCCTCAAGTTAATTTCAGTCTCCACAGCTCATGCTGTGTGTGTCCTTTCGGATGTCGTTGACACCAACCTGGTGCTCAATGTCGACTATACCCGAGCGCGCGTTTTAAATTGTCTCGCTGCTTTCCTTCTGATAACATTCTCCTTCTAAAAATCAACGGTGTAAAGTTTAACATATTTTGATCGCAATGTAGGAAAACCAGTCGTTAATTGATTTTAATGCTACCCTCTTGGCTGGCAATACAATGGTGACTTGTAGATCACAAAGAAATATATATGTAGGAATATATGTTTTATAACTAACCATTTTGAAAATATTGGGGAACTACGAGTACAATTTATTTTATTTTATTAGTGTTAGTTGATATGCTTGGTGTAACGGATATCCATGAGTGGCGGTGACAATTTAACATCACGTGGCTGGCCATTCGATATATCTGATTAAGTTTTTGTAGTTATTGTAATCACGGTCCGGTTAATGATTTGTAATGTATATCTTAGTTAAAGGTTAACTACATAACTTTAGCGTTTTGCTTAACGGCATATGTCGCTCACATATTTTTCATTTTGTTAAGGTGGACATGCAACATATTGTTAGTTAGTTAAGTTGTTCAATTATACAGCTCTGAGAGCTTTGGGATTTGAACTTAGTCCAAAAAAGGCCAACATATGTTACCAACTTATACGGTGTTTATATCAGTATTGAATACTTTTATAGGATAAAGTAATTAGGAAACATGGATTGGGATGCAGGCCGGATCTACAAAATCTATGGTGGCTACAATCTCAGAGTACAATGGTTGTGACATACATACGAACGGCCGAAATTATAAGGGTGCGGTTTCTCGTCTTTAGGCTACGGAACACAAAAAGTATGTCGCTAAGTTATAAGGAACACGTTTTATTATACTGTGCTACATAGATAAATTATTCAAATATTCGATACAAATTTTAATACAGCGAATTTATAGCTTGTGTTAATGTTTTGTTTCAACTTTATTAACAAAGATAGCATAATATTATTGTAGAAGACAACCTTAATGCTAAAACACCTTCTATAACTGATACCTATACACGAATAGGAGTTTAAATTATATAAATAGCATTCAATATTGAATTGGCTGAACATATTATGTTAGATTATACACTATTAAGCGAATTAATGCTTTGGATGAGTACTGTATAGCCGACTGTGTCAATTGGCGGATCTAATATGTAATATTTATATAGTGGCCTAGTTTTAATTATTGTTTACTAGTAAGTGACAGACTTTTATATTTTTTGAGAATAAAGATTCTTTAAAGAAAAATAGTGTATTAATTATATAAAGATTTACGATTAATAATCGTAAATAATCGATATAAATTTCTTTAAAGCTTTCTTTGTACCGAGATTAGATTACACGCGCGGTTAAGACTCTTATAAACTTATATCAAAATGTAGTTAACTGACAAGTATTTTTTAATTTACCATGTCAATTTGTAATACCTATAGTTTTTGTCAAGTATTCTATTTGGTATTCTAATATGTACGTAAATGGCGCTAACACGAAATTGCAATTGAACTAAGTTCCATTTCTTTTAATTAAAAATATAATGTGATCGTTAATTGCCTAAGTAATTTTGGAAAATGATTTTATTATTCTGTAAGGTTCTATAGACAAACTTTATTATTCCATTAGACTCCTAAAAGTCTCAGAGAGTTCGTAAAATATTTAACCATTTACTTGTTAATGTAATTTTAATCTACTGAAGTATATAATTATAAAGTTCCTCTGTTGTATAAAACGTTTCCAAAATTGCGATTCTGATATAAAATAATGATAAAAACATTTTGTTGCCAAAAAATATGTTATGCTGTACAAAAGCAATCATTTAACTAATTGAACCTTGAAATGTACAATTTACAATGATATTTATTTATTTAACTATTTATGCACAGAGAAACTATAACAATGGTTAACATGAAATATGTAATATAATATGAAATATGATATACATATATTATTGCATAATAATGACATATCATTTCTATTATGTCGTGTAGATAATGATAATACATTGTATCCGTGATATAAGTGCCCTCATTCGCTAAGACGCAGCGTATGACCTGTTCACTTATTTACAAATATCAGTGAGAAAAGTCATACGGGACGCAACAAATTCATAAGTATTAATAGGCTTGTCTTAAGTATGCTCACGGTAAAAATACGTAGAAAAGGTAGGGGAGACTTTAATTATTATTTTTATTAAAACGTCTTCTATCCTGGCAAATGATAGGAACTTCGAAAGCGCCAAACTTAAAAATATAAGTAGGGTTGTCGAAAAAAAAATGTGTTTTTTCATAAATGTTACATAATAAAATTCAGAAAAAAAAAAAATGTTATTTTACAGTTTTGGTCACTAGATACACAATAACTCCTGCGTCGAAAAAAATCGCAAAGTTAGTTCTAAGCAGTTGTAAAAATATTTTATTCGACTTTTAATCGCTTCTAGATGATATAAAAATACCAGAGTATATGTCGTATGTAAACCGAGGGTAATTGGTTCTCATTATATGTAATTTTGAAAAATCACCCTTTTCATTAATATTTTTACCCTTCCAGTAGCAGTACTTTCAGCCCCGAGCTGAGCGCGTTGACAGAGACGTTGACAGTTGAGATCAATGCTAGTTGTCTATTCGCAGCACAGATTAATATTGTTCGTGTTTATAGTTTAGTTATTGTTTTTAGTATTTAGGTATAGTTAGTAGTATAAGTCAAGTGCAAATTAGACAGTTAAATTAGATAGTAAGAATAATAAATAATAAACACTTGCATAACCCCCGCAGTGAAATACGACATATAGTACAAATAAGACATCATTTTAATAACCATAATTCTTTTGTTGTCGGAACTGACATAATAATTGCATATAAAAATTGTCTTTCGTTATTATGATTTGGTCACTGCTTGCATTTAGGTAGTTTAAATTTGTAAACGTATACTTCTTTAAACTATTTGGAACATATAGGGAAACGAAGTAATTTCCTTTGATGCAACCATTAAAGTTGAGTAATTTATTATGAAGGTTGTCAAAAATTGTGGAACTGTCTATTATTTTACTTTATTAAAATAGCGATATAAAGCCATAACTTATTTCATAGTGTAGTATACAACATATATTAAATACGACAACGTTGACAGCTTCTTACACATTATTAAATATTATCACTACATAGTAAAAAGTTTTTCTGTTTGAACGTCTTCTCGTAATCTCAAAGACTGCATTGAACCTCATGAAGTTATTAATTTTGCAATTTTGTTGCATCGGAAGAACATAAAAAATATATATATACCGGTTTTTGTAAACAAGTAACGGATGCGTCAGGTTCTGTTACTTTTTGAGAACGTTACGAACGTGTAGGAACATGTTAAGATACGAAACGACCGACGGTTATTAGCGTCCCGCAAGACGTTAATCTGATAGTGATATTACGTAGTGATGTTGATGTACACTGTGCTAATACGAAAACGTCATTACCCGTTGCAATGTCGTTCTCGATCTTATGACAACATGAATTCCATATCAGATCTGCACAGAAATATTATGTATGTCTTAGTATGCTATATACGCTAATATATCACTTATGTTTCATTTTGTTATGTTTTTCCTGTAATTTATGTTAATTGCATATTTTGTCAAAAATTTTTGTTACTAGTATTTTTAATTTTTAATATTGGTAATAATGTCAAGAGGGCAACGCAGGTGGATGTAAAAGACATTTTCGATTGAAAAAAAAATGGTGCAATACTTATACTTTCGATTGTTGAAGATGTTTGATTTTGGAATGTTTAGGTCAATAATAATATCTTTTTCAGTGCAGTGAGTTCTTTAGTTGGTATGTTCGGTGCATTTCAAGAGTTTAAGTTTTTAGCTGTGGCGTAGGTACGATAATTATAGGGTGGCAATATAGGCTGTTGGTATTAATTATGATATTACCGCATTTAAAAACACTTATAATAAAAATTTCATGGATTTAATGTATGTACTGTACACAGATGGCGCTCGGTACATGGCATGGTGGCACTCTTCTAGAATTTCAAATCACTAACATACTTGTATCTCTTTTAACCGGGTTTTGTGCATTAATCCAATTAAGTCTATGCCATTGATTTAAAAAAAATGATTTAGAACTGAAATCGATTAGTAAGGAAATAACGAGGAACATAAAGGCGATAAAAAACTCATCTTTGAGAAATAAAGAATATAGGGTTGGGAGAAATGGTAAGGAATATACGATGATTTGTCAGAGAGCTATTTTTAGAAAATACTCAAGATTAAGTGTCGGGAGGATAACAATACGAATTAAAAGAGCGACAAGAATCGACGTCCATTTGATAAGATCTTTTGATAAGAGATAAAAGGCCACTTTCATTTACATTCAGTTAAACTTTATGGTATCATCTTTTTGTTATTTCTAGTGTTGCTGATATTTCTAGACACTTTTTTTCTAATACAAACGATATTTTCCAATAATATAAAGTATTGCTTACATGGTCGATAAATTGATTGGCAAGTCGCCGGTAGGTCTATGGTTAGTGGTCAGATAGGAATGGAACAGCTGCTAATGTTTGAACCCTTAACTCCAGTCTTTCTACAAAATTGTGTCGCTAATTTCATGAAATAGTCTATCACTATAGACTATTTCGACAAGATAAAAATGTTTTTTTTTTTTTATCAAAACTGTCGCGTTATATATTAGACACAACTCAGTATACAGGATGAAGACTGATACAGTACCCAGAGAATGCCACAATTGAGACATACAATTTGAGATATTCACCAAGCTTTCAATAACAAACCTTGAAAAGTATTTAATGATACAATCAAATATTCATTGTCAAAAGGATAAATGTTTGGCAAAATTCATTTCTTAACATGCTTAATTCTACAATCGCATTACATAAACATACCTCTTAGAGCGATGTTAAGGTACCCAGGGTACTATATGGTATGTCTGCAAGAATTTATTATCCACTCTCATTAGATTCTCGCTATATTAAACTCTGAATGCTGTTTTATTTTTTAGTTTTACGAACACACACACACACACACACATATACACAAATATATATACACACATATTTATATGTGCGTGCGTGTACCCCTGTTTACCAACGATTATTTGTGAAGTATTGGGATGGCCTAAAGTACTCCCCCCAATCTCATGCCGGCAGAACAGGGTGTCGTAAGAGGCGACAGAAGCCAGCCTGCTTGGTGGTAGGGCTTTGCGTAGGGATTATGTTATCAGTATTATTATCAAGGCCTTAATATTATTATCTTTCTGTGAAGCTTGTCTGGCTAGCTACCATCCCCCGCTTGAGTCAGCCGCCAAACGAGTCGTGTGCCGGCTGGGCGCCTGAGAGTCAGTACTTTCTTCTAATTTCCTGGCCGACAACGCATCAGTGATACCTTGGCTCTTGCTGATGTTCATGGGAGACGATGACCACTTACTATGAGGTAGCTCGTCTGCTTGTTTGTTGGCTATTACCATAAAAAAAATTGTAAGCCAAATTCCAGGTCTATCATTTAATTTACGAAGAGACCCTTGTCTTGCATTAAGTTAATAGCTCATATATCTGGATTAAAGAGATATCGGTATTCATTTTCTTGAACGAGAATATCCTCTTATCGTACACTTCTTTATAATAAAGTTGAAACTATACTTTTACGTGACTCCATTTAAAGATGTCTCGCTTTATTGAAGGAACTCAATTAATGTCCTTCGTCCCATAATTGAACTTTCGTCTTTGTTCGTTGAATTTACAGTGTTAGTAAAATTTAGGTATTCGATGAAATATACGTCGATATTGTGTTTTAATTTCAAATTATATGTAAAACCTATTTTACTTAATTTTTAAATTAATACATATCAAAGTACTCTTGTTTTTGAAATCATTATCCAGTATTACATTTCTGCATATGTAATTTTAGTTTTAATATAAAGCTTTTGTTATGAGATGTACATTTTTTTATAATCTGATTATGGAACCTCTCGCAAAGGACACATATCGTCTGACTATAACCTTAATCTTTTAAACCTTTCAAAACTAACAGGATATCGTATACGAGTTTCAAGAATACAGATAAACACATTGGATTATTCTTTTTTTAAAAGCATAAAATCCTAGCACTGAATTGTTGAATTGTCTTTTATCGTTTCCTTTCAAGAACGAAAATGCGTTTCATTAACTCTTGAATAGATGTCCACTTTGCAGTTAACAAGCAAAGTAATTAGCAAGAAGCATAGAACGAGGTGATGGGGTATTTGATCTTAAAAAGTTAATTCTCTGAAATGTTTTGTGAGCGAAATTTTTTTTAACCTTCTACTTAGTAGCAATTAAGATATTGCAATGAACAACTGGCTTGAAAGTATTATATTTTATACAGTTTTTTAATTTATTCCAATGGATTCAAATGTACTTTAAAAACATATTCAAAATTTACAAAATGAGGCATTGTAAATATTTAGTGAATTGTATTCGGCGGTGTACCTTTACCGGCGCTGTAGTCACATTACTGAAACAGAGCAACGCCCCTACTCAAGCTTTACTTTACTTTTTTGTTTCAATCTGTGACGTAATCCACGTCTTCTATCTATTCTGTGGTAAAGATTATTTGGTGATATTGTTATACAAGTCTCATTTACATTAATGTAATACGGCAAAGAAACACTTCATTTATAGAAAAAAAACAGCGTTATTTTTTTTAAATGACAATAAAATATATACTAGAACACTACATACTTCTTTCTATGCTGTCTAACCAATTGCGATGCGTATTATTATTTTGAATTTCCTTCTTATTTTTTCACTTTTTACTAATTAATAGTACTTAAC
>DWPT01002305.1:0-16434 GCA_018251895.1 Agathymus mariae mariae | reverse complement strand
TAGACATTCTTTAATGATACAACCTAGAGGGTAGGCCTGCTTTGTTTATTGACGGTTCGGATCCCGTTCGATTTGGTTCGGCATCACTTGTCGCGTACTGTGAAATGACACTAATTAGACCTCGTCTTATGTGTGTTAGGTTTCGAACGCAAAGTAATAGAGGAATTTAACAAGCTACTTCATCGCTTCCTTCACGACGAACAAAATGTCAGTACCGACCTTGAGCTGTCTCCACAAAAAAGCTATGATTTTTATTAACTACCTTATATATTACCGTAATTTAAGCATTGGTCATTATTAGGCCCTATTGGGCGGCCTAGAATACTCCCCCTAATCCTATGCTATTAGAACAGGGTGACGTAAGAGGCGACAGGAGCCGGCCTGCTTGGTCCCTACCAAGCATAAATATATTACCTCACCTCGCATAAATTTTATATTATCAGTATTATTATTAAATCATTAATATTATTTCTGGTATTATTATCTTTCCGTGAAGCCTGCCTGACTAGCTACCACCCTCCCGTTTGAGTCTTGGGAACCTGTATTTTGTATTATCTTGTTCTCTCTTTCAACTTTCTTGGCCGACAACACATCAGTGATGCCTTTGATGTTACTAATGTCCATGGTTGATGATGACCACTTCCTATCAGGAGGCTAGTCTGCTAGTTTGTTGGCTATTAACATAAAAACAGCGTTGTAGTGTTCTCACTCCAGTAGTAACGACGGTGGTCGTTAGTCACCTGGCTCTTCTGCTCGTCTGCTTGTTTGGAGGTAAAAAATAGGTCAAGTTTAAAACGGTAACAGTATGTTTCCGAACTGGATATTTAATCATAAATATTATTCGTTACTAGACACAATTTTATAAGAATTTTATTATTGCCTCGGAGGTAATGAGCACATGTTACCGCGGTATCTATAAAATATATTGTTACGTGTCGGATCCGCAGGTTGGTGAAATGCCACAATAGTTCCGCAGAGACTTCGTTTCACTCTCACAGTTGCAGTCTCGCACTCGTAGATCGCAGGTCAATTTCGCTTCGACGCGTTCCAGTCTTTTTTACGTCTTTCATAAAATGTCAATAATAATACCGGGAAATCGACATAACAATAGCGGGTCAGGCAAACACGCCATCCTCGCCCATACATGTCATATTCACCCTTTTGCCTGATGCATAAGGTGAGAATGGCTTGAGGTTACCCAGGTAGTTTTTATTATCACCTGAGTTTTTTTTTATTGCCTCTATTGTTTTCGGCCGACCGTTCCAGAAACTACGAGAGGCTACCGCCCTCCTCTGTTCGGCCGGCTTTTCCAGAAGCTTCGTAACAATATATATTTTTATCAATCACCTTCAAACGACCACGGGCCACTGGATGGGTAATGGTCGGTTACCGATGACCGCCGTCCGTGGTCAAAAACATCACTGAAAAATAGAACTGCCAAGAACTTCCATATTGCAATTGAAATACGAACTCTGCCATCGCACATAAATACCTGGGATCAAATTGAAATGGATAACACAGAGCCAAGTGCTGTTGCTTCACCCATTGCTCAGCAAAGTGAACCGCGAGTAGTGGCGGATGTACCCAAAGGCCTAGGACGGCCAATGGAGCCAAAGTTCAAAAGTAGTCTACTACTGACTACATGGCCTGGAGGCTAGGGTGGCGAAGTCTGCAAATCCGCCACTGACCTAGAGCAGGGGACTATGCATGAACTGAATTATGCTTGGAATACCTTATAAATAGGAACGAATATTGAAGTAACGATGGTACCTCCAGAATGACCTGCATATAAAACTATAATTTTAACTAAAAATACCAAATTTATTGTATGGGTATTATAATCTGGGGATACCATTAGATCCGTTGTCGGTTTAAATGCGTGCAAGACACTAACATAAGCCGTTTCATTTATTTCCATTTAAAAATATAGGTTAATGGATCTTACTTCGGAACCATTAAGAAAGTAGGTATTAATAATACAAATATGTACTAAATTTTGTTAGAACCTTATGGAAATACGCATGCAGGTGATATTTGCTTGCCAGTCATGAGGAAATCCGAGGGTTAAAAATAAGTCTTCGGAACTGTTCGTTAGTTTCCGTGGGGGTCAGTCGGCAGCCGCCCGCCTACCGCGCTGCGTAAGCGCTTGGGCGGACACGTTCTCTGTTAAATTCAAACTGAATATATTAACAAATACAAAATATTTTGCATTTATTGAAGTAAGAAATAAACTATAAACCGCTGTGCTGTCGAACTTTCTTGAACAAGTGGTGTTACCATGAAACTGTGTTGTCTTTGTGATTGTGAACGTTCTGTTAACAGTTATATTACTGCGGGAACTGAGTGAATGTCACTAGAATTCAATCTCATTGATATTGCCAGAAAATCTGTTTTGTTAACAACAATAAAACAATTCAATCGCTAGCGAACATTCAAAATGGCGTTCCCGGGTAGCGTGAATATTTCGCATACCGCATAAATAATGCATTCCGATCAAAAATGTCTTCCCGTCGCGCCGGCGAGTTGTACACGTGCTTCTATTTTCATTTATAAATAGTCCAGACGATTGACACGTTGCAATATGACGTCACAGAAGGACACTGATATCAACGTTGTCGGTCCCGAGGAGAAGAGCAAACAAGAAAAGAAAGAACAAACAGAATTAGCTGAACTGCCTCCGAGCGGAACGTCTTTACATAAGAGAAGACGAGGCGAGCCCCCAGCATCTCTTTCTGTAAAAACACCTCAAACTCCGTCAGACGTCGAAGGGTCTTCACCGTGTACTGCCAGCGTGACTCCTGACGACTACTGGGGCCAAATAGAGACCCCAGACCCTGAAGCCTTTTGTGAAAGTATGATCCAGAGGTTGAAGGACCGCAACGATCCTCTCTCTCAACGAGGGAAGGAACTAGCAAGTCTCACAAAGGATACAGTCAATGCTCTAGATCAATTAGATAAAATTTTAGAACTCCTAGACAGGTTTTTGTCTTTAAGCGTACATAATTATCGCCTCATACAAAAATTGAAAGACATAAATCATATAAAGCGTCTTCATACTGTACATAAAAAAATTGATGAAGAGAATGAGAAATTAAAAGAAGAAAGCAAAGAATTGGAGCTGATAAATGAAGCATTAGATGCAGAGTTGGAATGTGAATACGGGCAGTCGATTTTTGATTCTATGATGGCTAGTGGGAGAAGTATGAAAAGAAGTGGCTCGAAATGGAAAACCCATTCGAGGTTCGGTGGATCCTTATTGCGGAAACAAAGGTCAAGGTCGGCTGGTGGTGAAGAGAGCGATGCGCCGTCGGGACCGCCAATTAGACGACGCTCTGATGGTGTGTTTTCTAAGGAAGTGGAAAAGTCTAAGGTTTCTAAGTGGACAAAGGTGAAGGCAGCGTTTAGGTATGTTCATGTTTATCTATTTATTTGCATTTACAAAAATACAGCAAGAAAAAGTTTGTTTAAATTGTTAAAAATGTTTCTTTAACGCTTAAACGTTAACTACCATATTTATTGAGTTACGTATATACGTTATTGTTATCACGTTACTGTCACCAGTTTAGCGATACAAAACTGGTGTGTCACATCATATTTTATCAGGCAAGACTTACAATTATTTTAAGTTAATAAAATAAATTAAGTCAACGCAAATCAATAAAGCTATCTTTTTACTATCCGCCGTGCTTGGAGTTACAACAACTTAATTTTATGTTGTAATGTTAAAACAATCCACATGAACTTACAAATGTTAACGTCAAAAAATTGCAGGTTCATGTGATACACAAAAAATATAATATTTCTTAACGGTACGTTTGTTAAGTGTTAGGTTAGATAGATAGATATTCAAGAATGTAATTACATTTCATTATGAGTGTCGAAATTAAAATTGAAGTACACAATTACTCGGATTAGGTGGTCTTAGTTAAATACATTTGGAAGGAAAAACTATGCCAGCGTTCTAGCAAGGCTCTACAAGCAGTCTTGAATGAAAACTGGCCATACGCCGTGAAAGAGAATATTTGCTACACAGAGTGAACTTATTGCAAGTAGTTTTATATCAAACTGTTCCTCTGTGCCTCTAAAATAAACATCTAGTTTGTAATAACCTGTTGTCAAAATATAACATTTTTCATGAGTTATAATTTTATTTATATCAGTTTATTTGCAGAAACAAATTGTAATATAAAATTATAACCGAAATCTTTTTGGGCGTGTAAAAAGATCCAAGCACCAAATGGAACAATTTGCACTGGTTAATTGATATGTAATGAGAATTCCTGGAAAAGAGTACACCGAATAAAATTTATGTCTATCTTTATATATCAAATTCTTTTCCCCATATGCCTGGCCAGCTAGTATTGTTTAGTATTATTTTTTTTCGTAAACACAGCCTCAGTCAATCAGTCTTGATACAAATCAAACACAGAAAAAGCATTAGATACTACATTACTTCGATAATGTTTTCACTATGAGAAGAAACAATATTTTAGAACATAATTTTCAAAGACACAATCTTTAACATTAAACTTACCTATCCATGTACGCCGCTGGATAAAAAACATTTAATTTTTATTTTTTATTTTTTCAGTAAACACGTTATGATTATGAGATGTTTTTAAATAACTATCAGGAAAATTCGTTCACATAGATGAATATTACAATCAACTTCCACGCGCATTTGGACGTAAACTATTTAAAAATAAATACATTGCATATTTACGCGTTACTCCACGCGTCGTGCATTGAAGCAAAACTCAATGATGACAATGAATAAAAACGATGGCACTGGCTCGGTTCCAGTGTCAATTAAAATATTCAATTTAAAGATGATCGGGATATTCATAAAAAATACTTCGAACATAAAAGGTCCTTTTACATATATAATTATACAAACATATATATACAATGTTCACAACAATATAATTATATAAATTCGGCTCATGCAGTAAAATTAAAGAGTATTATTTCATTCAGGTGGGAGAAGGCGCAGTGGCCGCCGGCGACCATCGGCGGTGCGGCTGCAGTGGCAGCGGGAGCCATGGTGGGGGCGGTGGCGCTAGCCGGGTCCTCCCCGAGTGGGTTCGGTCCCGAAGTGCGGGACTCCGCCAGTCTCACCCCAGGCAGCGCGATCTCTCTCACCCCAAATACTTCATGCGAAGAGTTAAGAATGGAAGCTGGTATGCATTCTACGTACCTACAATCACCTCTTTAAAAGTCCTAAGCGAACAAGTACCCAGAGTAAGAATTTTCGACAGCTTGGTGATCTACCATATTTCTAATCCACGCTGATATGCCGTCATTACGAATTAAAGACTTGCTAAGATGGTATGAGACTCGACCAAGTAGAGTAATCGCGAACGCGGTCTGTAAAACTATGGGTGGTTTCGAAATGTCCATTAAATTATGTTATTATATAGAAGTAGTTAACCAGTTTCAGTGATATAAGAACTTACGACATTGGTTTGGTCATAAGCCCCTCCCCTAATCTGCAGTGGAGCTGGTTGCACTTAGCCTCCTTAATTAATAAGAGAGACCTGTAGACCTTGCAACAGACATCCAACGGATTTAAGCCAAACAAGCAAGCATGTTAAGTGCCTAAGTCAACCCATGGACAAAATTCTGACTTCTAACGCACATATTAGATTCAAAATGTATGCAACATTATTTAAGCCCTCTTGACGGTTGACATAAACTACCCTAAGATCTTTCTTATCGAACACGTTACAAGACAGCGTCAATGAAGCGTCAAATATAGCAGGACTGGTTTTAATTATCAGCTTAATTATATTATCATTATTATACCAAAAACTGTAAACTCCTGTCTATACCCGAAAATAATAATGTTAGGTACATGTTACAGCTTGTCATAGAAATATTAAAAATATAAATACACCATTCAAACCCGACCCCATTCCGTCGGAATCACAAATCGATATTAAATCTCTACCCAGATTACCGCCTCTTTGATCATATTCAATGTAAACCATTTCGATTCCCAATGAAATGCGCCGATAACTCACGAGTTTCTAGTTCCAGTGTGGAAATTCAACGAATAATAATAGAGAACAGAAAAAATCTAAATTTACCAGGATTAATTTAAAAATAGAACTTGGCCTATGGGCATTAAAATTAGCCATCTGCATGTTGTTTCTAAAACCTCATAAATCATAGAGGATTCTGCTGTAAGACTCTTATAATGGTAACATTTATTTTATTTAATAGTTATCCTTATGATTTAATGCTAATGAATGTCTAAAAGCTATTTTTAAGAGCTAATCATTCCGAGATGGATGAATTAATTATACGACTACCCTTCTACTATCCTTGTTTTCTTCTTTATTTATCGTAGTTGATTTTTCGCAATAACTAGTGCTTTCTGCCAAAATCGCCGCTGGTTTGCTATCTTGCTGTTTGTCATTGCTGTTTAAGCCTCCATTTTTAATGGTATCGAAGTTAGTTTGTGTTAGTTGGTAGTTAGTTTGTATCGTAGTTGAAAAGTTTTAAATTCTTGAAAGACCGTTCAAAGTATTGTTTTATGTTGGTGCGCTTGGAACCGCTGAACTTGCGTACGCGAAATCTACCCAAGTCTATAGGGCTCGTCTAGCACTTTTTCCTTCTGAAATTCTACACATTTAGTCACTTTCGCCCGGTCACATCACCTGCAAGTTTGCAATTAAATTACAGTGTGATTATTGTAGTACGCGGACAAGTCAGCAGTAATATTTACTCTTATAATGGTTCACATATAATCAACAATTCTGATCTACTAAATTTGAGAATAACTACTTCCTGGAAGTTCTGAGTTTCGAAATATTGTTATAACTCAGTGTCAGCCCACTACATGGAATGGATTTCCTAATATTTAAAGAGGCTTGGAAATATAAAGTTTCTAGGCCAGACTAGTGTCCGATGATAAATGAAAAATACGTAAACAAAACAACAGATTAATGAAGCTCACATTCGGTTGCTTCCGACGTTGCTAACTCTGTAATTGGAGTGATTCTATCCAGTCCAGTGTTATGTATACTCCGCAAATTAGCTGATATAATTGGGTATATCGATTTTACTTGTCGATGTTTAACGGAAGCTACACCAAAAAATTAATTTTATTTGACCCGTTAAGAGAAGTAATCTCAAGTTGCATACGTCTGGTTTTGACAGACATGGTTAGTTAGGTTGACGTGCTCAGTGAACCAAGCAGCTTTGGGAAAGAAACTTGACAGAAGCTGGGAGAAAATTGAACCTGTGAGCAACGTATTTTCAATGCAGACATTTTGTAACTTTACTTGTATCTACATATTTTGTTTTTTACAATCAATCAGAAAGTGAGCCAAGTAGGTCACGACATGCTCATACCGTTGGATAGGTCAAGATTGTTGGCATTCACGGCCAGTTCCATCCCTAGATGGTGCACATTTGTTCCTTTAAGGAATTGTTCCAAAAACACCTAGATGATGATTCTGATATTTTTTCGGCACTAATATAATTTTTTAATACAAAGTTTTAGCCTGTTCGTTGAAAGTCACTCAGGTTTCAATTTTGATAATTTTCAGGTTTTGAAAAATAAAATTAAGAAATACACCTATGGACTGTACATATCACACCGTTAATTTCATCTACTGTAGACGGTTTGATTTCACCATGTCTTGACTTAATCAGAATTTGCTATAAGAAGCATAAACTGACAGTTGTAGACGTATTGAATCTTTTTACAGGGATATGTCGGAAAAGTACGCTGCGGTGTGATGATCAAGACAGTAATTATCTGCAAGCCCCACCACAGGTAAAGAATGGTGACCACTAAACCTTTAATCCACCACATATATTACGATGATCCACAATTATTAAAATATTACATAACTTATTAAAACATTGCATTTATTTGTATCAACATATATTAAACACACTGCCAAATGTACCATTAAGTAAGTAAGTAAGGAAAGTGGTCGCTGTAGCCAATAGACATCAAAGATCTCATCGACACATTGCCTGCCAAAAAGAAAAAAGGGTACCCATTGTGACTCTGTCCAATACTGCACCTCAAATATGTTTAAAATACACAAAAACTGCGGAAATTAAAAGTACGAAATTTGAACGTTACATTTGGAAAATAAATATCTACTGCCAGCTATACTTTATCTGGACATAACTAAAAACATGAAAATTCGAATTCCCATGTGATTACTCTCGTAATTTTTATGTAGGATGACAGTTCCACGTCACCATCACCGAACAAGCTTCATAAAAGTCCATGGGGGAAGATGCGGGACATAATTCAGACACACAGGGAGTCAGTGAAGAAAAAATCCAGAGGATCAAAGAGCTCTCCAGATGTTGTTCCTTTACGAAGAAGATCTCTTAGCGATGGGGCGGATAGCGATACTCCGCCAGCTTTGACCCTTACCATACCATCGTCTGAGGAACTAGGTAAAATTTAATTGAATTGAAAGTAAAGAATATAATAAATATAATTGTACATACGTCTTCATCAGCAATCATCTCAGAATTGAAAAAAAAAACTGATTATCCTAAGCAAAATTAGTGGACAAATAGGTGTAGATTCGTTATAAGGCACTCTTAATTACTAGTTTGATTACAACCGAACTTTTACAGATTTAAATTTAGGATTATTGCAAAAAAAGTAAATGATGATTCTCTTTAGCTACATAATTATCTATGGGATATATTTTAGCTCTTGTTGTGAAGTTATTGAATAAGAAAATGTGTCTCGAAGCGTGCACTACTGAACTATTTGTTTCAATCATTGAAATAATAGAATCATCCTAAAAATAAAAATATTTGGCTTTAAATGCCATAACTTTAGCAAAAGTTTTTAACCGCTTACTTAATTTTAAATAAACGGTAAACAATCTCTTGTCCCCAGTTGTTGATATCGAAACCAATAAGTGAATAAGTTTTGTCGGAGACATTTGTGTGAAAAAGAACCTTCTTTTTACCTTTTTATTTCCTGGCCGACAACGCATCAGTGATACCATCGGTCTTGCTGATGTAAATGGGCGACGATGATCACTTACCATCAGGTGGATCGTCTGCTTGTTTGTCGGCTATTACCATTAAAAAAATGAAATTCCTATACTTCCATCGTTTGACGGGTTGTACTCAAATTTTGTGTCGTCACGAGACACATTTATGGCCAAAATTGTAATTATGGTCACAAAATTTACAAAAAGAGTTATCTAAACACTATTTACGATTTGTTTAAATCAAGAATCAGAATAACACTACTGTAGTCGTATTTTATTTTAGAATCAGAACCATCACACCCGCTCCTTCGCAAACAACGTTCACTAGAACTTGGAGGAAGAACTCCTCAGAACAGACCTCCTCGGGCTTCTAAGTGGACCAAGGTGAAAAGAGCCTTTCTAACATCAGCATCAGCATCTGTCCCGTCAAGTCCCAATCGACATTCTGCATTCTTCACCGATGCTGGTATGTTACATGGTAATTTATTTCTTGTTGACTCTTTATATTGTGATTATATTATATAAGTATTATGTATATTTCCTTTTTTTGGTTTTGAAGTACATTAAATATAAGGCAAATTCAACTAAAGAAACGCTATATACATTTACATGAAGTACAACAATCCAGTGAGCACAGTTCTGTCGTAGTTTTAAACAGTATCCTGCTTCGAAATACCTCGTGCCTCATTTACCCCATTAATATTTTCTAAATACTCATTTACAGCGCCATTGCGTTACGTTGGTTCCGTTAGTTCACGCATTGTATTTTCGTATCGTTACTCATACACTTAAGTGGGCTATAGGTAACGAGCAACGTCAAGAAAGGCCTGGGCGTGGTATAGTGCTAATCAAATATGTATTTTAAGAACTCTATCGATCCGTATCTTTATCCATGGTTCATCTCCTAAAAGCTGGGATTTATTTTTTAATGCTTTCGATTGAGATTTACACTAAACATGTTTTGAAAGACCTTGTTCTATTTCGGAAGAATTAGGTTGCACTATACGAGGTTTGGTTTGCATTTAAACAACCACATAAGGTCATATAAGATTATCGCTGATGGTTAATAAGGTGTTTGTAATTTTATGGAATCCATGAAAATTCCATCTTATATGGTCCAACTAACACTATCATTGTTAGTTTATAGTAACTGAAAATTTATGTAAATAATAAAAGTCTACTAGTCCTGTAAAATTTAAATAACTTAAAGGCCACGATTATCTTTAAAAATCAAATGATAAAATAAAAATACAATGCGGGAAATTTACGCATTGTATCCTTGAAACAAGAGGCAAACTGCCAAATATATGAGGATCAATAAACGATTGTCACTCAAATATAGACATTGTGGAGATCAATATTCCTTAATCGTAGGTTAAACACTAGTTTTTAGAAAACTTTGATATGCTCCGCTTTCATACAAAAGTGTAAATAGCTGAGATTTGCCGAGTTTGCTGATAACCTTGGTAAAATGACTATGTAGTATATACTTCGACATACAAAAACGTTACATAAATGCTTTTACTAAAATAAACGTATTAAATAATATTCTCGAAAAGTGCATTCAATGACGTGTCCATTTCAAAACAAAAATCCAGGTTTCGTCGTCGCACATACCCTAGCAGAAACACTTGTAATTGTGACTATTCATATCCAACTCAACATATTGTACGGCTATGAAAGCTACCACAGTTACACGAAATATTTTTTTTCGGAATAAAATCCGACGAACATTTCAAATGAATGCTAAAATGAAATGGCAATGGGCTAGTCAATAATAAATAATCAACGAGCTTCAAAACGCTAAAGAGTCTTGACGAGATTAGCGGCGAAATAGGTACAGTGCTGTACGTACGTACACCTTAGGAGAAATTATAACAGTAAAGGTGACGATAATGGTATATCATCGAAGTGAATCGAAGCGATACACTGACATTGAAACATCTGCTGATGCGCATAACAACTTCCACATCAATTAAGAATATAAGTGATGCGCCTCCTACATTGCAAGCGTGCATAAAATCGGCCTCTCCACATCTGGCTAATGTTTATACATACCCGGTCTGTTATTACAAGCTTAAAAGCTCTCAATATTAACAATTATAATTTTGATTTAAGTCACGTAGAGTTTCCTAAGGGTATCCGGGCGATGTAAAGTTGGTTTGTCGAAATCTTGCAACACTGTAACTTAAATAAAAATGTCTAATCTGTAACAAAGAGGTGGTAACGGTACTTCGTGTATTAATAGTTCCTGCGCACGAATAAATGTAGCACCGACCACACCATTGTCCCTGTAATGTTGTTGTTATTTTCAATATTGTGGTTTTGCTCGTTTGCTGGTTTCCTTTGCTGTTTAATGTCAATATCCTAATCGAAACACGATACGTAAGACTGGTTAAAATGGAATTAAACTCGAGCGAGACAGGACACTGTTAATTTATCATATATTTCCGTATACTACAAAAAAATACAAGAATTTGAATTCTCAAATAGCTTTTCCTGCAAAGTGTGGATAACATCTGATAATCTATATTCCATACACACAATTTTAGTCAATTATACATTTTATTAACACATATTATTATGGGTCGTATGGGTGTGTGTTGCAACAACAAGCAGTAAATAAGGGCGCACTCAGCATGTGCCACGCCGGTGTGACGCGACCGCGACGCTGATTTTTCAGTTCGCCTCCCGCTTTTAGGTAGCTCAGTCGGCTACGCGCATGTCACTTGCTAGTCAAAAAAATTGTATAAAATTAAACTACTAAGCCATAACAATTATAAGTGCACAACATACTGCATCCATGAATCTTATCATCGGTTATTGCCGTGCACTAACCAGAGTTGAATGTTAAATTGAAAACTTCAAAACTTTTTTACGTGCCAAATACGATGGAAACAATATTTTAAGCAAACAACTTTTGAAAATCACAAAAGTTCTTTGCTACGAAAGGAATTTGTTGTTATACACAAGAAAATAGTTTAAATGGTCGACTGCCCAGCTAGACATCTATTAAGTTCGAATTACTTAGCCATTTTCAGTTCTCTGCGCTGCTAACCACAGATCTGTCCCCGTGGGTTAGATTCAATGGATAATATTTCTATTTCCGTTTCACTCATATCACCCGAGGTGAACGCCCTATCGCTTACACCTAGTCCATATTATTTATTTCCCAAAGTTTGGCATGTCGCCAGGTGCTAATGATGACACCCGGATATTACTGATTTCTGGGTTTTTGTGTTTATGGAACTCCCGTCAGTAATTAGATTCTGTACACGTTTGTAAATGTAAACCGCTCATGAGACTCACGAGATTTAAGAGTTCAGTCCTCAGATTGACAGATATTTACTAAAAAGGTTTATAATATTGACTTATTAACCACTATTAATTAACTAAGTAAACTTGTGCGTCTAACAAATATGTAAATAAGATGTATAATTGGCATCCACAAATATGAGATCCATATCGTTTTCGCCGGAACGCTGGTTTTAAAATAACCAAATAAGACCTTTCAGACCCACAATCGCTCTCTTCGTTCCTCTAACAAACTTTCCTTTCTCATTTTTGTCAAGTTTTCCTCGGTTTACTCCAGATCATGTACCACCACTGTTGCCGTTAGTTTCCAAAAATCTCTTTCCTCTTAAATTCTTCATGCTCAGTCACTTCTTAGTTTTATAAACAGGTTTAAGAATTTTATTGGCTACGTGAAACCTTTCAATATTGCTTCTGCTATCTCTGTTGTTATCTTTTCGACTTTGTAATATTCTTCTGCAGATTTTTGTACATCGTTACCCTTTCGCATGAAATACATTTGTATTGTCGTCTCCAAAAAGGCTGCTTTGAAGAGCGATAAGTTCGTCCTTTCAGTTCATAATATTATTAGGTGTGTATAAATAATATTTTTAACTATATTTAATAAGGCAATGTTTTTGCCTGGGTCAGCTGTGAAATATGTTTCGGTAGATATGTTCGAGAGTCAATTACCATGCGAATTTTGTACCTACGGTTTCGGCTTTCGGGTTTGGCATTACGGATGTCTAACTGAAGATTGCCTTTTACAATCTAGTGGCCCGTCTATACATTTGTACAATATTGACCTAAAAATAATCTTCATTCATAGTGTTTATTAAAAGAAACCTACACAGTACGTCCAGCATAGCGGGCGACTACTGGCTAGTTATTAGTATATTCATATAAACAAGTTACTTTCAAACTCATATAACTACGTTGTTGGCATGGAATCAAACCATTAACGGCCCCCTGCAGATCACGAGTCGCTCCTATTAATTGTTAAAACTAGGAGCATATTAAACTGCACCGATGAGGATTGGTGCAAGAGTTACCCAATGGCCAATTCAAATGTCGGAAGTTCTCTGACACTTTTTTGACCGTCTATCGATGATTTTCAACATGGACTGCTACCCAAAAATAACGAAGACTTCTCGTGTCCTACAGGGCAGAGCTGAAGAAATTATATCCTATTTGCGATGAAGCGTCCAAATATCATCTGTGCGTGCAGTTGCTTGATTCGGTTGATTACTTACGTTGTAACCATGAAATTAAGAAACTACCATGCTGTAGACAAACCTACTACAATAGGGACAGCAACCACCTTCGGCTTGTACTTACATCTGACAAATATTAAAACACTAAACGCCATCCATCACGACGACTATAGATCGAATTTTAACCCCGTTGGAATAAATCTCGTTTGAGGCAAACATGCAATATAGTGATGACTCTCGAGGGCTGGAGCAGTTAAACCGTATTTTTATTTACCCATTGACAAGTAGCGTTACAACGAATAGGGAAACTACATAGTAGATATAAAATAAAACACTGTGAGGGATAACTAACAATAAAGACATCAATAATACTTTGTTATGTCCGTGGTATTTATAAATAATATTAAATACTCACACACTCATAAATCCGCATAAATAATCACTGTGATCATTCCCAATATGCGGACTACGTGGTTTGCGTCGTCATTCGTCAAGCGCAAAGGATGCTGCAAAGGATCGGGATGGCTTGGGGAGTCTTTAAGAGGAGACTGAAAAGACTTTTGTAAGTTAATGCGCTCAAAATCTTAGACTTCATCGCCACGTACCATCAAGTAGGATTGTTGTCAAGGACTAACTTATTAAATTAAATAATATTTGCTCCAGCTACGTTGCGAACTCTAACATAAAAGTGTCACTACAAGTTGAGTCAAATTGGTACTTTATTTTTGCCTAGCTATTCGCTGTTTTTCAATAAACTACGCATTTGGGATCAATCGTAGTTTGACTGTTTTGAATATCTATTCATAATTTGGTTTACGTCACCCATGTGGAATTTATGTTATTAATCTAACGCTGAAATTTTACATCCAGTCTTCCGCATACATAATATTTTTTAAAAGTAGATTACAATATTCTTCAAATTTAACAGAAGTCCAAGCTAAAGATAGGTATAATTTTCAAACTAATTAACAAAAATATACAAATAAACATCTTACATTTTACTAAGACTATAGTATATTCTATTATAAAGTTGTAGTGCATTCAAATGATGAGTAAATTTTAGACATTTATACGCAGAGAATTATACACAGAAATCAAAAGGTAAGGCGTGGAATAAATAAAATTGATACAATCTCTATCAACTGGTGTAAAGGGTACAACATATAACGTACAACGATACAACCTGTTAGTAATCTTACAGCAAGAACTTGTACGGTGATATGTTTTACAATATTTGAAACTTGAGCTTTACAATTATTTTAAACTATACTACACAGTACGAGTACCTCGCCGTATCAATGTTCCCGATACAATGTCAATGTGAAATATGACTGATATCGATATATACAAAATAAGCAAATGATACGCAGTGTACAACTATGACATATGTTGACACTAAATCGTGCAGTTCTATCATACTTTGAAATTGAGAAGCAACAGTTACATAAAGCAACATAAATATATAACATGTGAATTACTGGCTCTTTATTTATCTTTATCCACAGTAGATTTAACATCATTACTAATACTGTTAACATCCATTTGTAATTTCATTAATTGATCTTTAAACTTTTTCTCTATATCTTTAACATTACCTTGATTCATCATGTGCCTTAAAAAATCTTGCATTTCGTCCTTATTACTGGTGTTTCTGTCAAAATTATATTCAGTACTTCTGTTCTTCTTTATATCAAGTATGGTAGCGTTATTATTTGCTATGAATTTACCTAGATCTTCTTCATAAGTATTATTACCATTAACACAATGCCTAATTTCCTGTACTAGTTCAATAGCCTCATCTTCCACTGTATTTACAACTTCAATCAAACACGCTTCATGCATAGCACCATGGGCCATTAATTTAGTCAACTCAACGACTCCTTCTATCAACTTCCCTGTTATGTCCATCATGACTGTTTTTATGAGAGGAGACTGAAAGAATATTTTTACATTTTATTATATACGTTTACATAAAAGTCACATACCATTAAAGTATAAAAATTGTGAAAAATGTCCAAGGGTGTACTTGTAACACCCTTAGTTAATAAGATTTATGAATAGCGTTTTGCAACGTTGCAAGATTTTGTTGTTTTACGGATGGCGACGTATTAAGTGACATAACTAGTAATTTAACAGCCGCATGTACAATGGCGATGCAACAATATATCGAAAGATTTGTAAGTTATAAAATAATGTAACAGAGCAAATCAATTTATGATTGAATAGTGTTTGGCGAATTATTTTGCACTCAACTGGCGGATATAAATAATGTTTGTTAGAAGTATCCAAATATTTTCACTTTCACAAAAATCAAATGTTTGTACAACGGTTTCTGGTTATTTTCGAGTCTGGATTTTTGTTTTGATTGCTAAACTTCCGTCGATGTATGTGTCTTGGCATTGTTATCAGATAAATCTGATTCTCGCCTTCATTTTCTACTAAATATTTATTACCATTGAATTTATTATATTATTATGACTTTTATTCAGAACGAAACACTTCACTAAAGTATGTATTTAAATTTAAAATCATTTAATCATGTAGGTGTTATGTAAATACGCTTATGCACGTCATGTTTTGCTTCTATTACCGTTTCGAAAAAGAGCTTTAACACTTAAGAGAAGAAACGGCGAAAGAAACTTCTCAGCACAACTTTTAAAAGAGCGCATGGTAATTACAAAAGTTTAAACCTGTGCGGAACTGGTTTCGACACTATTATTCCCAGGCGTCCTTGTATTTCTTTTTTTTATCTTAATAGCCGACAAAAAGGTATCACTGATGCGTTGTCGGCCAGAAAATGAGAAGAAGGTTAAAAGAAGGTACTGGCTCTCAAGCCCTGAACCGGAACACGACGAATCGTTTGGTGGCTGACTCAAGCAGGAGGGTGGTAGCTAGCCAGGCAGGCTTCACGGAAAGATAATAATACCAATAATAATATTAAC
>DWPT01002304.1:0-16437 GCA_018251895.1 Agathymus mariae mariae | reverse complement strand
TATGTTGTTTAAAAGATGTGCTGAGGAGTTGCTTTCGCCGTTTCTTCTCCTCGATGTTAAAGCACCTTTCCGAAACGATAGTAGAAGCAAAAAATTGACTAATTGTATTTAAAGAATACCTATCTGATTAAATTATTTTGAATTTGAATTTGACATAAGGATTTGGGTAACTTTAGTAAAAACAAATGTTAAATTTTATACTTCAAAATACGTTATACCTTTGACAATGTTGTCCACTTGATAAGAGTCCAGCTTGCCGAACTAGGACCTCCTTGTTCGATTTCCAGCCAAAGTTAACATTTAGGTGATAGATACATTTTTGTCCTTGGATCCAAGTGTGTTACGTGTTTTATAAACCATTGGTCCCTGTTTTTGTTTTGCTGACTGACGTTCAGTCTTGTCGGAGATATTTTGATAGCTTTCAAACATTCCCACTGACAATAGGCAACGTAAACTCCTAATTATAGTCGATATAATTTCAATAATTCCAAAGTATAATTACGTCACAAAAGTTACAACTCAGGTAATATCCAAACTAAATCACAAGTGCGAGGGATCTAAATTTAATTTCCCAATCCAAAGGCTCTATTTGCGATAACTTGTCAAATAAATCCCGAAGCTATCGCTCAGTTTAACGAGTTTCTGTGCTGCGTTTTATTGGTCATGAAATCAGGCTCTGCTACTACTAGTCAGAAGTAACGTTATTAATGTACGTAATTATTCTGAGTACGGTGCGGCGGTCATTAAAAATTAAATTTTGGAAATTAACTTCATTAATTAACTCTCCTAACACGTCTGGGATTTTTGCTATTATGAATGTCCATCTGATTACAAGGTTTAATTTAATGGCCGTCCGTCAAATATGACAGGTTCGGAAACCATATTATTTAATGTTTAAATGTTCTAGGATACATATTGATGTGATTTTTATAGTCTATTATAACGTTATAAAGAGAGAGTGCGTATTTTGTGTGATTGTATATTTGCGACAAGTAATCTCCGGAACCGCGGCACCTATTTGAAATTATTTTACTATTTGAAAGATACTTTATTTCTGATGGATATAGTCTACATGTAATACATAGATATATCGTGATGGTATTTGACAAAGACTCAATTTCTGTTAAAGGTAAGTTTTTCTACTAAGAGTCGTTTAACCTGAAACAAGTTGGAGCGAGCCGGTATGTTATAAAATGTCATAGTATCATCATACTTCATAGAAGAGTTTGGGTTTTGATGTATTTCAAAATTTTTAATTTTAATAATTTTAAAGGAGTTTAATATTTTACAAAGATTATACCTAATACCAGTTTTCCGAGCTATAAAACTTCCCAACGCACTTGCTGAATGTTAAAACTAATATTTAACGTTGCACGTTCATAAACGAATAAGCAGTTGTAATCAGTTGTAAGTGTCCATTCCTGCCTCACTCATGAGACGTCTCCTCTGAGTAACAGCCAATTCATGTAACAACGATATTCTGCATTTCTGTATTCTCTAAACAAAGACAGATACATATTTGTGATCATGAAATTTATGTATCACAACGAAAATTTATCATTTGCCGAAGATAAATTTATACAGAACGGGCCGTTAACCGACAATATCCAGCTATCGATAGACAGAGAGACAAGCATGCGATCTTATTATTTGTTTGTAAATATTAACCTGTATTGGTACTTTAGGTATATCTCTTTCATTTCTTTTCTATTTACATTTATAAACGACAAAATTATTTAAAACAAATAATAACTGATAAATATATTATTCATTTGGTTATTTAAACAAACTCTAGTTTTTCGTTTAATTTTGGATCGACCATTCTTCGAATATAATTTTTTTTTCAGTGACAATGTTTCTACAGCAACACGTTGAAATAAGTAACTGATGTGGTGTGCAATAAACAGTGACATTTGAATACAATGATTGAAATGAAATGAATGTACAAAATGGCGTCGTACAGTCATCAGGAGACGCAGTCGAGCCCTGCGAAGGAGGTCCCGAGGTAAAAGTTGTAGCATTATTTTTATTAGCATTATGATTGTATATTTGAACTCCATTTTACTAAAGTTATAATTGTATTGTTATTTTATTTATATTGTATTTATAAAGTAACTAGTTTGGATCAAACCTGAAGAGTTCTCAACAAGATGGAATCTACGTTCAATCCACTTACCACCTTTCAATTTATCAGACACGTCCGATTTAGAAAACATTCGACCTTTATTTTTATAGTAATAAATGAATAAAGGGAATATGGCTGATTTTATTCGAATGTTAAGCTAGGATTGGATACAAAAAGTTTATTGTAGACTAGTTAAGAAGTTAAGCATTACACCACAAACAGTTTCTGTATCGCCGGTGGGATTAAACACACATTCAAAATCTGATCACAAAAAATATTTGTCACTGACATATCTGCGCTGAATCGAACTTGGGACCCTTCGCTTAGAAGGCGAACTGTAAGATTGTACTTTAATACATCACGCATTATAAATCCTTATCTGATACGTTTACATCTATGTATCTTTTGAACTAATTCCTCTTAGAATAGAAAAGGGCTAGACGATTTCCAAGTTACAAGTTGTTTGATATAAGTTATAAGTTACAAAGATATCCTTTTATTTTCACGTCATAACGCATATTAATCCCTTTAACGAAACCAAATAACTCATTGTCTTTAATGACGTCATCCCAGCGTTTTCAGAATGAATTCAATTGTCCACATGAATTGTAAATGTGTGAAATATTAAATTCATTGCATGACAACGTTGTTGCACTGCTGGTCTACTGGATTGATGATCAACAAATATGTTATACTTTATACATAATACAATATCTTAATATAAAGCTTTATGTAACTTTATTTTGAGAGTTTTGTATAAAACTAATGTAAACTAAAATATAAAGATTCTTGAAGATCTATTAAACTTTCGTATAAGGATGAAATTTATATTTATATAACTTCTATAGGCATATTAGACGATTTTTGGTAGGGAAAAATATTATGTGTTCGCGTCAGCATACATGCAAATTTTTACCATATATAAATGTGTGTATACTTTGCATTGTTCTTTAAATTGTGTTTTAATTTGGACCTTATTTCAATTTTAATTGTCAGATCATTGTGCAGTATAACAGTGAGTACTAAATATGTTTTTATTTACCTACAAAAATGAATGATAAAAAAATTCATAAACTAAATATTTATTTTAAAATATTTTCAATATTCATATCATTATTATATGTTATTCTGATTATTTAGTTTGATGATGAAAACCAGATTAATGTTAATAATTTTAATAAAAAAAATATGATTATTTTTATATAACAATCAGTTTCAGCATTCAAAATACAGTTTTAAGTTTTCACTTCTGTCGGCAGTTCTCATGACATTCTCCGAGTTATTTTTTAACGATTATTGTGCACATAACAAAAGTCACAAGGAAAATTACAAAAGAAAATTTATATAAAAGCACTGTTACAAGAAGTTTCAACCACTAGACCTAGGAGAGACGATGAGAGAAAAACAAATTAGCGTGCATGTTATGTTTATTATTACTAATACATAATACAATAAATAAACGAATATAATATATAAAATGTACAACGTTATGTTACTGGATAATGGTAACATTATTTTTGTCCATTATTTATGTGATAATTATCAAGCCGTCAATTGAGTTTATCACATTTTTGGACACATGCCAACCCAAACAGCTTATCTGAATGAGATAAATCGTTCAAACTATCATTTTATTCCAGGACTCGTGACGTTTGATTGAGTGTTGTAATTAATTACTGGCTGAGTAGAGATAAACAAATTTAAAAATACTTGACGAATAAAATTCTTTTTTAAATTTAAGGAACACTTCATCAGGTTGTTTTTAAAAACATTATGTAAATGTTAAGTTATTTTTAAATAGAACAAATTATTTTGTTACCGTAACTTTATTATTACTTTATTTGTTTAGTTCATGTACACGATGTACATAGGTACTGCTTCTTCAAAAATTAAATTTCCTCCAGTAGACCTTGGAGTTAATAAATAATATGCTTTAAGCTTAAGAAGGACGTATTCAATTAATCGGTTAATCATTTTATTCTCAATGAGATGGATGTGCACAGATAAATCTATTCTTTCTAATCTTCTGTCGGTAAATAAAAATGCATTCAAGATTGTTTAACAGGCAAAATATTTATCAATAATCTTTAGTATTAAAGAGGTTAAATATTCAGAATTAAAAGGGAATTGTAGGTTAAAGAAAATTGTAACAAAACAAAAAGGCAATACGTATGAAGTCACGTCATCGAACTTCGCTTTGAGGTGAACCCATAAACGTATATTTTATATATACACTCCTTTTCTTCCACATAACGAAATAGTTTTTTTAATATAAACAAGTAATATCTAAACTGGGTACTTGTTACAATCACCATTCAGCCGACACACTATTCGACTAACCAATCCTCCAATTAGCTAAAATTCCCGCGTCCATAATTACGCGGCGTTAATATTTCAATCCAATCAAATGGATTTATCCGCGCAAATCCGCCACTGGATCTATCAACAATTCAGATAGAAGGAAATAAAACATGTTAGCTATCGCCAGTCGAAACAAAACACGACACGGTTATCGGACTGTGAGTGTTTTGTCAATGCGTATAGCCTGTCATTTGCGTCTAAACTGTTTTGCTAGATTTTTCCACGTTTATACCCATTTTGTATTGATTTACGCTTCAAAATGTTGCAGCAGCGGATTTAGCGCTGCGTGATTTAAATATTTCGTATATGTAAGTTTATCCCATTTATATATAAATATATTCAAGTGTGTTTGCGTTATTAATAGCGCTTGATAATGTTCGTTTTAGTGGATGAAATTACTTGCAAACATTTATGAAATATCAGGTAATAATATACAGCTATATTCTGAACGTCCGGTCCGCCTTGGACTAAGGTGCCGTGCTATTAGGGTAGGATATTCAACATGCAATGAACTTGTAAAGGCTAATGGATAGATAGATTAAATTTTAAACAACGATTTAATAAAAGAAGATTAACAACAGCTTTATGTGCAAAATATTTCGGTATATTTTCTAAAGTAAGCGTGCATTTTATTTGTTTTATTTTGTATGGAGTATTTTCATATAACCTGTTTACATTTTTATTGTCTGTGTTCGTAAACCAACGAAAACTAAAAGTTAAATGAGTTTCGTACTACGTTAACGGTCCCATTCCCTACTTATTTTATATATTGTCTTGATCTTATGTAAGCCTGGTACTTGAAAATCAGCAAGACATACAACAAAGAATATTTATCAACCTTACATTTCTCTCCACACTCAGTACATACTGTATACTTCGGGGAAACTCATATACCTATCTACTCTAAAATTGTAATAAACATAGATAAGCAAATCACCTCCTCAAACGATATAACTCTTTGTTAAATTACTATGTATGAGTTACATTCGTTGCATCATGCACGAAATCCATAGCATATTCTGCTCATATCCTCGAATAAAATTTTAATAAGTAATGAGTAGACTCGATATCGATATCGAATATTTTCTATTTATTCTAAATGTTTCCATTTACTAAATATATTTACTATTTACATTAAAAATCTTTTAAATATTTACGAACAAAAAGCAATAAGCGGAATATAAGATAAAAAAACAAAATAACCACGCTTAAAAACAAATCTAATTCGAATGACAAATCCAAGACATTATGTCCGAGAAAAGATAAAAGGTCTCAAATATACTTCAAGAGGACATCTTGGCAAAATAAATGTAAGTTCCATTAGAATGTTACGTGTATTAAAGCTTTGAAAACGTGAAAATGACAGCTCCTTAGTATCGGAAGAAAGGAAAATATAATGGGATAACTAATGGATGCCGTTTTATAGTTGACACAAGTTTCATACGCGTGATAGTTTCACATTCAGTATAGCTCAAGCATTTCACTTATGTGCATGTTACAGTATTGCGCATTGGGTTATTCATCTATGAAATTGCTGTTGCGTTACAGCTAAGCTACTTTGAATGGAAGACTCTACAACTGGACTATGAATTCCAAATTCAAATATTTTTACTGTATTCGAACTGGCCATTTTGATACTCAATTAATTTCGTTTCCCTTGCTCGTAAATCGACGCGTATTTTTACTAGTTTTTAATAGTGGCACTAGTTCTGTGATTGACCGTTGAATAAGACCAGTCTAGAAAGAAGTTTTTTATATTGATACACAGAGGTCAGTAAACCCCATGTGCACTCCGTGTGATCATACCGAGTGGTATAGAGGCCAATGACTTCAAATTAACTTTCAATTATGTGACGAATTTGCCGCATCCTTACTCAGCGTAATGTGTAAATATTTAAAATTTTTTATTTTGTTTTAAGAAGTAGTGAAGTTTTTATCTACATGCCCATTCAAATGAATTTTCTCAGCGCTCATTAAAGAGTCGTTGCATCAATAGATTTTCTTAGTTTTTCTAGTCTAAAAGCTAAATAAAGCATCCCGATGTTGTTGTCACGCAGAGAGAGTTCGTTTTACTCATGGGTGTAAAATCGATACGACGAATGCAACTCCGCTTGCCTCGGCGCGTTTTAAATGTTTGTGTTTGTAAACGCATTTCGGATACTTGTTTTTCGCTGTAATTATAGATGGTTCGCACTTACTGTCCCCTAGCTGGTGTAATGATGTCGAAACGCGTTCGATACGGAACGGCGTAGTTTTGTTCGGCGATGCTTTAAAAAGAAGCGGTTTAATCGTCTGTATTTGATGCAGCTGAAAATTATATTTGTAGAATGATATATTAATTTGTAACATGTCATGATGTAACATTATTGCATAATTTAACGGAAAAAATCCGATAAGAAAATTGTTTTGTCACATCTATCGATAACAAAGTTTACAATTTATAAATATAGCTGATAATATATGATGTTCTCCGTGCGCGCTGTTGTAGAACAAGTTGCGTTAAGCAACATTATTTATTGGTAACAGAGTTGTATAACCCACTAAAACTTATATTAGACTTACATCTGTTTTGTCTACAAAAAGCATTTTATCAAAAATAAACTCCCAAGTGTATTTTTTTCATGTCAGCATCATCTCATTTGGAGATCAAACAAGGCAGACAGGCACCTGATTCTACAGGGTTTTGCATGTTCATCGAATGTAAGAAAGTCTTCAAAAAGTGGCACCTGTGACCAAACTTATGGACCTTAGTTATTTTTAGGTTTGATTATAAATGTCCATGGACTACGATGGCCACTAAACACCAACTTTTTTTTTGGTAATAGTCGACAAACGAGCAGACGAGCCACCTGATGGTAAGTGTACATCGTCGCCCGTGGACATCAGCAAGACCAAAGGTATCATTGATGCGTTGTCGGCCAGGAAATGAGTAGAAAGAAAGTACTGGCTCTCAAGCCCCCAGCCGGAATACGACGAATCGTTTGGTGGTTGACTAAAGCAGGAGGGTGGTAGCTAGTCAGGCGGGCGGCGGAAAGATAATATTACCAATAATAATATTAACGACTTAATAAAAATACTGATAATACAATCATTACGGCAAGCTCTACCACCAAGCAAAAGTAAACACAAAATGCATGAACATTTCCAATTTCTATATAGAGTATATAAATAACGATAGACGACGAACGACGATAATTATCTTAGTTTTAATTATTAGTTTAGTTAGTTAAATGGTTTTGAATTTGAATTCTCAATCCTTGAAAGAGATCTCCACGTTACGAAATTCATTTAACAATAAGTGAACCAACGGCGATTGAGGCGTACACATAAAAAATTACTTCGTCTGTACGTAGTCGTATTTTGTCCCAATAAGAGTCAATGGCTGCCGGCCATATTTCAAGGGGCGCGGAATTAAAAACCAAATTAAAGCGTCATAACAGGACGCTTAACGCCGCGTGTAATTTGCGCCCCCGCCAACCCCTGACCGGGGTAGTAATATAGTGGGTCAGTATAAGGGTATTAAATGCGACTTTCATCTTAATTGTTAATAGTAGCAATACATCGGTCACGGATTCAATAATTTTTAAACAACAAAAACGCCTTTTAAAGTTGTTCGTACATATATAATTGTTACAGTAAAATGTTATCAGACTTATCAGTTAATGCAGTTTTTGTAGAAACTGCTGTTAATCCTGTTAATCTATCGTTAAAAAGATTAACGTCATATAACAAACATTAATCTATTGAATTTAATCCGAGATCATTTTAACGTAACCAAACTCTATCCGTAATTTTAAATGGACACAAATGGACATTGGTTTTTTAATCATTCAATTACACATAAAAACATTACCTATAAAAACGATTAGATTAGATTGACAATTTAAGTAATAGTCATAAACCATAAAAATATTCTTTTATAAGTTTATAAACAACAATATCTCGGTCTTCCACACAGTTAGACATAGTAAGTCAATATTGGAAAAAAGTGGTAATATTTAAAATTAGACATACGAAGCTAAAATCAGAGTTAGAGTCGCCGGTCATATGGAACACTTCAATATATCATTTTATATTCCGTCTAATCTATTCCGTATATTATACTTTTGAATAATGCTCCACTGGTGCTATTCTTTTCCTATCACGTACTCGCCGCCGCTGTAAATTTGCATCTACACCTTTATGGATTAATTTCTCTAAGAGCGAGTGAACGAAGAACTACGGATGATGAGGATTAATTATGTTATTTTAAAAGATTGTGTAATTTACTTTAAATTTAGAATAAAATAATATTTGCATATTTCAGTATACCAACGAAATATTTTAAATAGTAAGTTCGTGTTAAAATTAAAATATATATCTTAAAGTCAACCATTAAAATTACAGCTAACAAAACAAGTATAATGACTACATTGGAAGCCTCGATTAAATTACAATAATTCCAACTCATGAATCAACTCCAAAGGACAAAATTGAACACATTTTTCTTCGTATTTTTAGAAGACATTAAACTGACACTTAAAACAAAAGGTATGTTTTTTTTAATCACTTGAATTTACTTTTTTACATAACTCAATGCGTGTTCAGTTCTATTTACTCTCATGTCTATTATTCGTTTCTCGTCACGTATCAAACGTGTGCCTTATTTAAGGGTGACGCAATAAATTTATATTTTAAAACTGATCACGAGAACATTATCTGAGTTTAATATTAGCGGTGAAATCCATGGCGTGAGTTATGGTGTAATTATCGGCGGGGTGAGCTACGGTTGCCAGTAACTTTTAGATGAGGAAAGTTTATTTTATTTGAGAGCAATGACGTTTTTATCGGCTGTAGTTCGTTGTGTTATTCGAATTTTTATGGTGTTCAATTCTGATTTATTGAACTTTCGTCGTTAAATTCGTCTGTTACTAGCTTTAATATTTGATTATGTACGTTTGGGATTGTGGTAATTGAACACTACGTAACTATTAAATTAAATATTCAATATTTCTAATTATTATTGTTGTGTGTTTATTTACTGTGTTGTGAATTCCATAGACATATACAAATGAAACATTATACGAGTATATGCAACTAATATTGGACAAGTACTTCTGACATATAATGTTTGCTTCAGTCGGGGATTAAAGCTATGACCTATTGTTCGGTAAGCTGGGTCATGACCGGTGAGCTACGAAGTAGTTCAGTATTATTATATTATAATTAATTATTATATTATTATTATATTATAATTATAAGCAGTTAATTATACGTATTAATAATTCCCTCACTATTTGCCACGTAAATGAAATCTTCAGTAAAATATATGGATCACTACTTGCTCAACAATCCATCTGATATTGATTATAGGTTGGTTATAAAATGCGTCTAACCAATACTCTATTGAAGTGATAATTTTTAAACAAACGTATTTAACATTAACATTACATAATAATTATTGAATATGTCAATCAAGATATACTATACCTGTACTATAATTTCTAAAACTGTCTGTGTAATTATTGAAGATATTGTATATGTATAAAATACTTCATTCAGGTCCAAAAGTAAATTGAATATTCTGAATTTTCCCATCATTCTTCTCTCCAAGACGCAGAGCACGCTTCAATGATGTTTATCCGTAGCAGTGTCTACGAGAACGCGTAGCACATATTCATATCGATTATACCGCGTAGATAGCGGCATTGAGAACTGCTACGCGCGTTATTGGAGATTCTTGTCTAGATATGGGTCTAATGAAGGATCTTCTTGGCTAGATATATCGTAGGTTAGATATACCTAGTTAATAGTGCTTATAACGGTAAATATGTTAGTGTTGTGCATGTTATTAATTTATCGCATCTTTTATCAACTTATTAACTCCAGAATACGGTTATTATTTTAGATTGGAATCGAAAGCGATACCAAATTGAAAAACAAAACAAGTTGAAATCATTAAGAGTTACTCAACGGATCGAAGCTTGTTTAAAATGATAAGAAAAATGTGAGCTAGAAAATGTTAGAATTTGTTGAGTGCTGTTGTGTTTTGAAGCGCACTATATTAGAACCTCGATCTTAATTGTTATTTATAATTCCGTGTAAGCCAGGTTGGAAGTATTTAAGTGGCCTAACATCTTCCAATATTCTGGTGATCCTCCAACAAATCTCAGTGGCGCAACGTGTATATATACAGTTCATTTCTCAGAAATATATCTACTAACAAAATGTTGGTTAAAATACATTAAATAGTCAATCGTACAATTTTACAGTAAAATTACAATAAAACTAAGATATTTTTTTTTTAATAAAATATATATATTATAGTTATGGAAACATATAGACGTAAAAAATTGAAACCGTAAATAAACCTGGTTTTGAATCTCGAAGACTAAAAAATCCTAAAAGCGCGGGTAGTTGAAACACGGTGAAGATTCCTCTAATGCGAATATACCATTGATATAATAAATCCCCGGACAAATCAGTGCATGACTATAAGTACAACCACGATATTCCTATCTGTTATATGCAGATAGGTTTTGGTCGGGTAAATCAATTATTTGCTGTGGAAATATTTATTTGGCTCGCCTTCGCAAATTGCTCTGACACGGCAGTTCCAAGCGCTGAGTGCGTTTTTATTTATGTTGGCCCTTCCAATTACTTTATACGGATAAAATATTATTTTCGGCTCAGCGTAGTAACGTGAGGTTTGAGGTGAAGAGTCACTTTTATAATATTTATGATCTTTCTAGTACGTTACAGGTATTTTTGATGTGTTTATTTATGCCTACACTTCAGCCAATATACTCGGAAACTGATTGTGATCACGGCCAAACTGCAGTGGCGAGATGAAACTTTATAACGTATGTAATTTAAGTTTAATTATTTATTAAATAATTTTATCGGACATCTTTCTTTCAATTCTTAGAAACAACGAAAATTTTCATAAAATTTAATTTATAAAGTGAATAGGATTTGAAAGTGAAATTAAAAACGATATTTATGATGTATTACAGACCTACAATCGAATGAAAAATATGAAGGTGAAAATTACGTTCTATGAATGTACGCATTATGAAGATTTTTATGTAAATGGAATGAATGGATATGTTAATGACAAATTCATATGGTAGAATGTTTTAAGGTTCATTATATTGTTACTTCTTTAATCACAATACATCAAAAAATAATAACTAAACTTTACTGTCGCAAAAAGTTTCGAACAAGCTCGACAATGTTTAACCGCCGTAAAGTTCCCTGTTAAATTTTTTCGCCTTATCCCTCCAAAATTACATATTTTACATACTGGCGTAAGGCGTGTCGTGAACGCTGCGGCCGGAATAAAGATGAGAAAAATATCGTGTCGTGGTTACTTGAAAAGTGTGAAAATTTATGTTAAATAGGTATCAAACATTCCCGAAAAATAGAGTCATTTTATAAAATATCCAATGTCGAAATTTCGACTCGTACTACCCATTGTAATGATTACCCAAGTTTTCTTTTACAAAAGTTGCCTAGTATTTTGAACTACGGTCTCTCGCACTGGAGACTCACGTGTGAAAACTGCACGTACCTCTATAATGATAATCTTGTCTGTAATGATGATGATTCGGTTTCGTGTAACAAATGGAATGGAAACACCCAAGTGAACCATCGAATACCAAAGAGCCGGTACAATCATTTGCCTGTCATTAAAATTTACGACTCGGTCGTAATCAATCTCTAAACCTTAGATAGTATTAGGACCATTGTCACATTCGACTACATAACAACTAACACAGTGAAGCGCTACATATTACTATGTCCGGGGATAGATATTACAGAGGCAAACTCAGACGATACCTCTAAAACACGATGTCCACTTTGGTATCCTAAATACGGTTTTAAGAAACATTCACGTGTTTAAAATTAAATATTTTAAATAAAGGACGAAATATTTATTTTCATTACTTTGCTCATATGATCATATTAAATGTTGTGGCTTATTATATGTATGAATCAATCCAATAATTCAAAAATGCTATTTATGGCTTCCGTGTAAATATTGCAGTTAACTAATTAAAAGCCGTCCGCGCTGGTTAACCGCGAGCTCGGGATGCAACTGTTTGCTCAATTTGTGTCATAACTGCGATTCATTTTTATTAACTTGATTTAACCACAATGGCCTATGAATAATTTTAATATTTCTTCGTTAACTTCACCAATCTTACTTCGCTGGACAGCCAATTCAGGCAGTTTATGATAAAATTCGTCTTATGAAATTCAGTTGTTCGACCAATTCCTGAAAAAAAACGTTGTGACACAACAAATTATTGTTCTTCGTTCTTGGTACTCTGTGATGTCTAATTTTTTGTAAGGTATTTTTTGTGTTATTATTAATTCGGCAATTAACGTGGTGGAAGGCAACATTGATATTACATGCGAAATGTTGTTGCGTAATAGGAATAATGTAATTTTTATAGCATTATCTTATTAAACTAAGGATTAATGTTTGCAATCTATGATAAAGCAATATCTCGAACCCTTATGTACTTCAGTATCTAAAAAGGATATTATTTTGAAACAAATATACAAATATAATATATAATATTTCGTAAGCCAAGCAACAAATAAATTCATAATGGCAAAATTACGACCTTATACTACGTCCGCTCTGCCGGAAGGAACAATCTCGATTAGACGCAATCATTTGATAACCCCGCTCCGTTGAACAGCCAAATGGCTGTCTGGAGAAAAATCGCGTTTTCATAGGACGCTAGCGACCATTATTCAAATCCGAGGTTACTTTGACATAGTTTTTAACCAGGTTACAAGCTTCTATCGTTATCTTATGATGGAAGTTCTAATTTGTTAAATCATTGCCGTCAGTAAAGTCAGCCTATGTGTTACAAACGTCCACGAGTGGTGGTAACCACTTACCATCGAATAGCCCTCTCATCGTTTCTTGTTTATTTACATTTTTACTTTCTCCAGGATTTTATCCTTGTGATAAAAAGACGTGATTGTAGTTTCTATAATATCACTCACGTGTCTGTCTCTGTCTGTGTCTATGTATTTGTTCGTCACATCCGATTTTTTTCTGAGTATAACATAAAGAAAGTGTTTAAATTTGGTATACTGTTGACATGATTCTGGATTTTAGGGTTAGGTCAACTTCACAGAATACTGGTTTTGCATTGCGTTCTCGGCCATTCCGGGACCAGTCCCTAATAGGAGTCCAATTCAAATTGTACGAATTAAAAGTCGCTAACTGATTAAATTTTACAAATATGAATTATAAAAGTATATAATTTTAAGAGTTTAAAAATTCAGTATAAAATAACATGAACGAAAATAGATCATTTTAATCCCTCCTCTCTTCTATGATAGTTGAAATTTTTCATTTTATTTCGAAAAGAAAAGAAAAATAGGTTCAATACAACCAATTAACAAGAGACTTCATACTATTTAGATTTATTTTTCGCAACTATTAAAGGATAGTGTAAATTGGCTAAACAAAGCTGTGAGCTTTGTTTTCGAGGCCTCTTTCATCTTACCAGTAATCACAACTTTTTCTAGATTGTCCATCATTTCCTTAGTTTTATGACCAAAGTCCTCAAGGTTTCTCGTGAAGTAGAGCTTGTATGTAGTCTTGATTTGTAACTGTTTAATTATAGACTCGTTGATCTGGCGCGGCTAAGGTATTATAGACGTTTTCTTCAGCACCACTTCAATTTTGAAATCCATAACACAGCTTGATACAAACTGTTTACAAGGTTCCTCTACATATCCAACTTGCCTATTTCAAACATAAAAAATATATAACCTTGTACTTATATCTGCTTCATTATGCCCCTTTGTTCACACCGCCTACAAGTAAGATGATATCAGGGATACCCTACTTCCTCAGCCGCATTTATAATAGCACCGTTGAATGACGGGACTGGAATATGCGAGCGACGCATGACGCAACGCAAGTGGTTCTGGGAAATTGATAACGTAGAACCTAATCGACACAGTCATGGTGTAAAATTAAAATAACTTCTGAAAGCTCCGTCCAAGACAAAATGACTTTTTGTAGACAAATTTTCTAGTTTTTAAACTGGTGCTTTAAAAATAAGAACAACTACCCTTCCACGGCACTAGTCTGTCCAGGACATTGAAGCTTAGACTGCAGACCGTCACGCCAATTCAGGAAGGATTGGTGGAGAGTTAAATGGACAAAACAAACGTTGGACCTTCGTGTGCCATCCGAAAACCTCTATCGAAATCAATTATTTAACGTTAAAGAAATTACAGTATTTTTAATATAAGCATAGAATAGACTAATGTATCGAGTTATGAGTCCACACCGGACGAGCCCATGGAAATCTTAAGGGCTTAACAACTTTCAGTCTGACAATGAGAGCCGACCAGAGTTCAAAAGTTTTGGGTTGTGAGGTATCATTGTTTTATTATTTTTCACGTAAATCCAATTTGAAATATATCTTCTAGTTTGTTCTGAAAATTAATTTAAGTTTATTCTTAGATAATAAGTGAAGATCTTTTTTGAGAATAATTTTGCTTTAAGACCTGAAAAATTACCTTTCACCAGTATTTTCCTCATCCATACTCGACATCTCATGGACAGCTAAAAGTAAATGAGCTGCTTATCTTATCTTGGACTTAGAACAATGTATTCCGATCGAGCATAATATTTGGGTCGTCCTCAACACGCGGGGCACGTTCCACCATTTGTTCCGATGTATCGCCCGTGACGGGAACACCTGGTCGAGATATTGCTTTTAGTTGCGGAAAATGTCTGGGGTGAATAATTTTTGTAACACTAAGCTGTGTTGGTATTCCCTCTGTGTCTTTCCCGTAATAAGATATTACGAGTAAGATCGTAAACTATCGTTAGCAACCGTCGTGAAGATCGTATGTAAAACACAGCCACTAATTGATTAACGTCACGAAACAGAACAATGTCAATGTGGAAACTGTTTTGCTCAGATCAGATTTGTAATTTTTTCGTTTTTGTTTGAGTTATAATTTACTTAAAAATGTTAAAAAATCAGTCTCTCGGTCGTACGCCTTGGTTAAATTCTACATAGACCTTTGAGTTTTCTAATGTTATTTACGTGATAAAAATTAATTTATCACACGTTTCAGTGAAATAAACACAATGGAAAAAATGTTAAATTTGTAAGTTTTTCATATAAAACATTAGGCGTATTTATTTATTCAAATTACTTCTTTTTCGCAGGATCTTTTAAATGTTTTATACTTATGGAATACTCAAACTATTGTTGTTATAAATTGTAACTTGAAAAAATGTAACGCGGACAATCTCTTTACGTAGTATATTTGTAAATACCAGTTATTTTAATTTCTATTACATTTTTTCATTAGCTGATCTCTCAGGAATTAGTTAAATAGTTAAACTACATCATGACCGATTCATTGGCCCAGATGGAGCGGTGATCAACTTGAGTGGCGCTAGATTTGAGTTTATTTTTAATCCTCGTAGTTCCAACGCTAAACCAATTTCGGCCCGAGATTGATACACCCTGCTGGCCGCCGGGCGTTGACAGCGGCCATTTTTTACATCTCTCTAGCCTTTCGACTCCCGTTTTTCCAGAGAAATGATTTATCTCTTGATCTATTCTTCAAAATTGATACGTGCATTCAAGTTAATCGTGGTGGGATCATGACGTTAGATGATCGTAAAATCTATTTTTGATTGACATCTATTCGGACACGGAAGACAGTGCCATGGAAGATGTAAAAAAATTATGCCGTACTTTGCGCAGCGTATTAATAAAAAATATCAAAATTTAAAACCATCGCATAATTGTAAGCGGATAAACATCGTTAAATTGTTATTTACTTGTATTGTTTTTTTTATATATAACTAGATAACAAACGACTAACACTATCACTCACGGGCATCACGTCACACCAAAGGCATCACCGTGGTGTTGTTGACAGCAACGAAAGCGGGAGATCGACCG
>DWPT01002303.1:0-16437 GCA_018251895.1 Agathymus mariae mariae | reverse complement strand
CCAAAAATGATGAACAAGAGAAAAATATATTTATTCACAACTTTATAAAAAAAAAAAAACAAAAACACGTAAACAAACAATTTTAAATAGCGGTATCAAAATGGAATTTGTAATATGCTTAGGAAGAATAGCTGTAGTTTCATCTATCGACTAGGTATTGTACCTAGTACTTGATAACTAATAGTTACCAATTTTATGTTCTATTAAAGAGGAATTCACCGAGATAGTGTAAAATAATATATTTATTTTAACTAAATTAATCAATAGTTAACGGATCGAATCGTACACTTGTATACTGAACATGTGCACTAGGATAAAGTAATACTAATATAAGTAAACGCAATAATTGGAATAAATACATCACTTTCAATTGACGCTACGCGCAATCATAATCGTGGTTGTGTGCGTTGAGATTATGTTGACAAATATATAATTTCAAATGAGTTTTGTGCTACAAGCGTCCTTTTATGCGTTGGTTCAGGAAAATATTAGGGAATTCCAAATGAATTATGCGTACAACTTTATAGTTCTAAAAATTATAACTCGTTTATTTGACACCCACAAAAAGTTTTAATAAGGCTGTAACTCATATGAACTTTAAAAATTAAATGTATTTTAAATACAGTTAACACAAAATTTGAGGAATACACCAAAGCCCCCACAAAGTCAAACTGAATACGACTAGCTTAGCAGTAAACTTGTCAATAATATACAAATACACAAAAACATATTCCAATAAACGTCTCAATTACATAGCACAAAACAAAAACTACTATATAATAAATACAGGTACAGTCGTAACGATAACTACCACAAATGTATTGTAAATGAATACATAAAACTACGCCGACTTCCTCGTAAGACTACATAAATTGACAAAACTTAGAAGTTTAACGATCGGGTGCATTCGTAAAGTTACTGACCTACTAATGTTGCACCCGTTTGTAATGACGACAGCGATCATCGTCTGTCAACAAATTGGATGAAAATATCAAAAATGCGTTGCTTACTATTATTTACATTATTTAGTAATGTACTAAATTATGTATATTCGCCTCATTACGGGAATAGGTTGAAAGCCACACAACAAAAAACCGTTAAAAAGACGAATATATGCATGTATATTGTATAACACGAGTCATTTCTAAAAATTATAACGAAAAATATTATCGATAAAATGATAACAAAACATCGTTTGACACTAACTACTATTTAGAACAAAATTTACTAACTTAAAAATAATCATATAAGGTGACATAAAATCATTCCCGTAAAAGGCACGCAGACATGGCACAGCCACATATAAACAGAGCTTACACGCGGATCATATTCATATTATATTACATAATGTACATAGAAAAAACATTATAACTTCACATACACAAGTATGTACCGGTGGATAATTATCACATTCAACAGGGTAGCCTTGAAAAGCACCTAACTACAATTTACACGATGTAATCCTGACAAGGACAAAAATCGGAAGCCGAGAACTAGGGAACGTCCATTTTATAACCATTCAAATAATTATAATAACCAGCCGAACATCAGTAAAACAAAATGCACCATTGCGACATCTCGTATTATTACCTCAATCTCAATTCTCTCGTACAGGTTGTGCTCCAAAGCTAATTCTTGGTGGCTTCGAGCTGTACTGGCTGCTTGCTTCTCGTAGGATTACTTAAAAAGATAAATTCGATGTGAAACTGATAACGAAGGTATCTGACATATCTACATAACGTTTAATATAAGTCATGTGATAGGTCATACTCGCGAACGTATTTAATTTCGCCAGATACTCGTCCAAGCCAACCAGAAGAACGGGTAGAGCGGCCTCCTCGGCTCGGGCCCCGCGGTCTCATTGAATATATTTCGCATACTGCACAACCATTACTGCATTCCGGTTTTGCTAAAGTGTTTTAGTTATTTTTAGTTAGTAACTAATTCATAAATTGAATAAAAGGGAATTGAAAATTGATATGACTAAGCGTAAGAAATTAAATAGTAAACTACAATAATATTATTTCAGAAGCTAAAGCTTAAAATATTTTTGTAAATAATTAAAACAGTAATAATTGCCTAATCACTGTAATGACATGAATATTTTGGAATATGCAGACAGACTATTTGGACATTCATCTACTTGGCTTGGTCTGCTACAATCATCTCTATCTCTCGTTTGAAGACATTTCATTAAATTAAATCTGTCAAAATGAGTAATGTAAGTTTTCAAACAGTCGGGTAACGATAAATTCTGGATTTGCTTCAATATTTAAGTTGTCTACGCGTTGACAATATATATGTGAGTTAAAATATATCAATAACATATATTATACGTACAACATTGGTGTCGGGCAATAGGTGTATAAGTGTGCTATAACATTCATGCGATAATATAAAGTTATATAGGGTGTTTCTTAATCTTTTCCACAAAAACTTATTAACATGCATATCAGCTTTCTTTACTTTAGGTTTTCGTCCATCAGACGTGGAAAGGGAATTTGCGTGGTTATGAATTTTATTAAGATATTTCTGTATCTGATGTAGGTCCTAAAAATATGGTATAGACGCTAAAGAGATGCAACATCATCTTCGTAGAAAACGAACACGCATTCAAATAACTTCTCAGCCGCTGATTAGTTAAATGTGTCGTAGTTATTAAAGTGAAGGTAGACGATAACTGACAACAAAGCTTAATACTTATATTTAATTAAGTTATATTTGATACAAATTAAATATAAAACCAATAAAATGAGAATATAATTATAGTACACTTTTCACTATTTCAGCTGTCTCGAGTGTTATATCGTTAGTAAGTTTGGTAATGTCAGACTCTCTATTAATAATTGAGTCCAAAACAACCACCTCTGCTCATGGGGTACGCTGCTGAATAATGGACGAAAAAATAATGCCCGACCCTTCCTCTTGGGGGTTCCGTACCGACCAATTTAACCCGATGATATTTGTACCCCCGCGATCCTCCTAAGAACGGTCGTGAAGTTTTTAACGAATTTTCGGTTTAGTATCGAAGAGCCATCAAAAAGCGGGATTCTCGATCCCTTACTGGCGGGCAACATGTTTTACTTCATATCAACCTACCTTTACTCCGATAATTACATAGACATGGTATGCTTTGATAATAAAGTGGCTTAGATATATTCCAATATATCAGTTACAACCTCATTCATCGCCTAGTCACGTCAACACAATATGTATACTATAGAACAGTATCACGGCGTGACGTGACACGCACGGTCACACTGTATTCAGTCACTTCGTACTGCTGAAACAGCCTAATCCTTGTTCTGATGAACACCATATCATGTCCTGTCCGTTGACGTGACTGAGTAGCGATTGAAGGATGTGACATAAGTTTGGGAATGTACTCTAACACTGTACGGTTACATAATATGCGGCTAGGCGGCAAGTACGAAATTTACAGTCACCATGAACGATAAGTTTGTCCTCCACCATTCAACGATACATATATATGTACAAATTTCTCACTATAACGTCAGTTACAATATTTTTACAATTTTACAATTTTAGCTTCCATCAAATCTGTGCCTTGCACCTAATCAATGGGATCATAATTCGCGGCACGATTTTTGGAACACTATTTGGCCATAATTTTGAGTACATGCGCAATAATGTTATTAACTTTATGCATAGGTTTCACAGCCTCATTATTTCATCGCAATAGTGAACCAAAGACTTTGATAACAACAAGCGCGGTAGATGAAGAATAAACTGACCGTCAACGTGACACACAAATCATTATACCACGGTACCAAACACTGCTGAAACGCAGTGCCCTATCTGAAATTTATTACTACATAACTTATACAAATTTAATTATTGCAACGGCAGTGATCAATCGACAAAAAGCATATTTCCCACCTTCAAACCTAACCCGCATAAAAGTCCGGTAAATATGAAAATCGAGAGGTACTGGTACCGTGTAGGTTAATGTCACGAAATACGCCGTATCTAGATGGTTGTGGCTCGGTGGCGGGATGAGATGGACGAGGGGCGCGCGGGGCGCGCGGGGCAGAGGGGCGGCGACGGCAGGGACGCCCTGGCCGCGCCGTCATACTCCATCCAGCTGCCGCACTCGAACGTCCTGGGACGCACACATGTCAGGTGCGAACGGCAAACACGTGAAGTACGCACACGCTGCACACTCGTACGCAGGCGCCGCGTAGAACAACGCAATCAATGCACACAACATCCCCCCTGCCGACACTAGGCACACCCACACCAAAACGATCTTTCGCCGTCTGTCGTACGGTCCAAACGTTATAAACGGCAGCAGCGCGTATGATAAGAGGAAACCAAAAACGAAACCGAACACGTGCGCGAAATTGTCGATCCACGGTAACAGGCCCAAAAGAAACAGGAAGAATACTATCCCGACCAGTTTGAAAAGGGCGCGCCTTGGATGCCGCAAAAGCGGCCACGCTCCAATGACTTCTACTATTAAACAAGCCAGAAGACCGAAGTGCGATCCTGCTGGACCGACCTGAAATTTATAAAAAATCTATTAGTACTATTAAAAGGTTTTCTAAACCTAAACAACTTATAGTATACTGGACGGAAGACCTACGGTTGGAAGAGAGTGATACTTACAAATGACACGTAATTTCCCTAGTAAAATAGCTGCACATTACCAACCACAAATTGGTTAACAAACAGACGTACAGCAGGTAGACTGCATGTCAATGTTATACTTTAACCTCATAAAATTGTTTATTCTCGATATTTTCTAAACAGGTTACAAAAAGCAATAGTCTTTCTACACTTCAATATTAAAAATAAGTTTATATTTATTACCTCCGCTCTGTAAGGCTCGAAAATAGCTGATGCCATGTTTCCCGCGACACCACTTCCCAGATATATAACCGCTAATCTGACTGGACCCGCCATTTTCTCCAGATCTCTCATGAAGAGCCATTGGAGGGCCAGCGTTGCCGCCAGATGTAACAACCCCGCATGTACGAATAAAGACGTCCATGCTCGATATAATTGGTCAGGACGTCGTCTCCTCATGAATGGAAGCATACCACATACGTCATCAAGACAGGAAACCTGAAATTCAACATAAAAGAACATTTTACGGTTTGAACTGTGCAGTATCATGACCTTACTAGAAGATACACCTAGCTCAGAATTATTTTGTAAGCGCTATGGTAAAGAAATATCTATCTACCTATCATAAATTTCATGAATGATATTTTAATATTCTGGTATCTTAAAATATTAACTTCAATAGCCTTAGTCTCTATTAATAGAAATCAATCATCTATTTGCACTTATTGCTTATCAATCTTATGTAATTAATTAATATTTAAAATGTACCTGTGAACACAACGATGCTTCTTCATGAAAGTAACCCTTAACGAAGTCACAATGTTCCCTTGTCGTGATGACGCACTGTCCGTGAACCCCTATACAACATGGATGTCCTATGACCTCACAGGCCATGTGCTCAGCAGCATGGCCAGCCCGACCCGCAGCAGCAGAACCGTCAAGAACTGACTTACGACAGATCGGCCATTTTGTGATGTCATCTGGCCATTCATGTGGTGCTATGGAGCGTGGAGCTTCGCAGAACCTGAATCCAAATGTTTATAATAAAATTCCTTTTATAAAAAAAGGTGCTTACAGGTATCATAAATTTCATACGTAATTTTGATTACAATGGTACTCATATTAAATTCTATATTACTCAATTGTATTAATATATGAATATGTGTTAAAGTGAACCCTTAAAATAATATTGAAATGTAAGAAACCTTTTAATAAATTATAATAAAATTGTGAAAATTTTAATACTCACTTTGGATCTAAACCACATACAGATCCTGATATTCGCCCTCCAGGACCAGATTCTCCAGAAGACCATTTTTTCCACGTTGATATTGTATTCTAAAAACAATTTTATATTTTAATACGTTACTCGCACAGTAAAGTTATGTTTCAGAATAAAATACAAGTACGTCATTATCTACGTCACTAAAATTGTAACTTATATTTTCTCCACCGTAACACATACCTTTGGTATTAATCCTCTTATCTATGCAGCGTGAAACAGACAAAAAGCTTGTGTCCTTAAGCGGTTTCATTTAAGACATTTTTCTCCTCCACGACCTATTGGAGCGACCTAGAATACTGTCCCCAATACCATGCTGACAGAACAAGGTGTCGCATATCGCCTCATAAGGCGATAATCATTATAAATATTATTATTAAATCAATAATATTATTACTGATATTATTATCTTTTTGTGAAACCTGCTTGGCTAGCTACCACCCTCCTGCTTGAATCAGCCACCAAATGACTCGTCTTATTCCGACTGGGGACTTGAAAGCCAGTACTTTCTTTCTTTTTTCTTCTTCCTCAGCTAACAACGTATTAGTGACGCCTTTGATGTAACGTCTACCTACCTATCTTGGCTTAATAAATCATTATCATCACTGTTACCATCATCGTCGTCACAGTATGTATAAAGCCATAGTCTACCTTTAACGAGGCGTAGGCCAAACCGTTTGTATGTTTGGCATCACGCATGAACTACTTAACTAATGGTATGATACTTGACTGCTTAGACTAGGATATCATTTTGATACTTTCGATCCCGGAAATGGATCTGTTAGCATGAAATATGGAATTTAAAATTGACTTATATACTCATTTTGATCTAGTACTGTAAATATCGAACCAATAATCTTTCACTCTGGCTTTAAGTTCTGAATTATAATATAAACACATAGCACTACGGAAGCTACACGGCTAGAAGAAAAAAAAATTTTTTCGCGAAAGGACACAAGGACATCTCACTAACCTTTATAAATATTTACCCTACTTTGATAATATCTGTGTCTTTAAAATATGGTATTTCAACTTTTCCTTGCTGAGTCAATTACGCACTGAAATATGCCACGAAATGAATAAAAAACTGAAGCAAACTAAAATAAAACGTTTACAACATTTACAAAACAGAATTTACAACAATTTATTCCCTGGTATATGCCGTTAAATTCGAGGAAAAATTTAAACGGAACACTATTATTACATTACTTTTTGGGCTAAAATTTTTAAAATATAATATCGCAAAAATATAGTCATAATTATTGCTTTAAAACAATGTAATAAAAACTAATCCCATGATAAAAATGTGTTAATGTATCGTAGTATTGTCTCACCGAACAATCTGCTTTCGATGATTGCACACAACCCGAATCATCGTTTCGTATGCAACAAGCTGTATCCCGTTCTCTTCTTGCCGACGCCGCTATTGCTCGTGCTATTCGTGCATCCTTTCGCATGCACGGAGCAAATTTTGCCCCTAAATGAATAAGATCCGCGGCTCGTGGCCCCAACCAAAACGACGCTGGTTCCTCCCATTCCACCTGTCGAAGATACAATAAAGTATATAATTACTGAAAAACTGCCTAATACAATAAGGAAATATATTTATGTCGCATTAAAATGATAGATTTAACACAATTTTGCATAGTTCTATTCCATTTATCGTTGATTTTTAATTACAACAACTTACATTTAACAATGACATACATTAACTTGTTTTTCCTTTTAACTGACAAACTTGTTTAGTATTATACAATTTTATAAGACTACCTGATTATCTCATGTACATATATGGCTTTATTTTATTAAGTACGCAGAAGTCACATTTAAACCGCAAAGGTTTAACGAAACTGTAACACCCATATGTAATGACATTAATTAAAACGGAAAACATGCGAAGAAGGGTTTTAAAAGGAACAGAACCACAGGGACCTTCCGGGTCGCATACTTAGCGCTGCGGTCAGTGGTGCCAGAGGCAAGAGCAACTGTCGAGAGCGACGAAGCTACAAACTGATTTACATTATTCTCATATATTAGTTGTTTCTAGTATATATTAAAAGTGATATATACCACTGATAAGAAAATATTAGCGAGGCCAAATTTTAACGTAAATAGACTTCGTAAACAGCATAGACACTAAACATTTCTTTATTTTCTTTTGGCTGTACCTGCACGTAATATGTGAAATCCCCTGAATAAATTAAAATTCTACATAGCCATGAATCATCGTTTTACATACTATTCAATCCGGGAAATGGATCTGTTTTCGCGGAATACGAAATAAAATTTTATAAAAAAATATTTTTTTATGAATAAAGTGTAAACTTATGATCATTTCAAAGTATGAACATTATTATCATCAATATTATGTCGAGCAATATAAATCAGCAATTCAATTTAAAATCAGTCTTGTGAAAAGAAAGTACTACAAAATTCAGACACATTATTCGAATAAATATAAAAGAAACGCTGCGCAATTGAATCGGAAATGATTATATGGTTTGGAAGTTGCAAATTTGATGAAAGCATATATAGTAATACAAGTTCCAAAAGATGGACGACAAAGCGGCAAAAAGTAGACAAAAGGCTACCACAAAGCTCGTGTCACCCGCATCTCCCTCATTAATACGCTTACTTTGTAGCGTATTACATGTCTCCGAGATGACGTAGTTACACCTAACTGCTGTTATTAATGACATGTCACAACTATGTATTAAATATTATATTGTTACTGCTCTATCGCTTGATCGGATGATCGGATCTTGAATATTGGTTTTTAATTTCTTACACTATGAAGGATTTAAGAGGATGTAGGAGAAAAAGGAACGAAGAAGAATATTTTTTATTCAACGTGGAATCGCAAAAAACTTATGACAAAATCTAAATTAACATTTCTAAGGTTGCTCACACTGCCTCCTCAACCCACACGATCATATGTCATCACTTTTCGATCTTGATCACCCTGTGCAAGCACACGCCGCATGTCCATGTACAATTGAGTATCCTCTACATCGATACGATAAAAGACAAGAGACAGACACGAAGACCACGTAGTTACCTACATAGTTTACATGAAGATTGTCGAATAACGTGCGTACGTTTTTTATACATTAACATTCTCAAATTTTCTTACAACCTATTTCAAACGAAGACCTTTCAAATATTACTGAATCCTCACCGTTCCTAACCAGTATACAAGTATTTCACCTTCCCAACGATGATAACTTTGACGTCATAAATCCTGAAATTGAACTTTTCCCCATGTTGGTATTATTAAAGGTTGGAGATCTTGTTAGACAAAAAGCTTAGCATCATAATACGACGTTGTTTAAAATTTTCAGCCAAGACATGGATAAGAGAGCTAGCAATATTACTCCCCAAAGGTAGTCATCCTAATATTGCCGGGACTAAATTCGTATTATGTACGACTCCGCCAAAGTAGAATCCTGTTACGTAACAGCGAAATAAGCAGACGATGAGCGCCTGGAGTATTTTCATCGACGCAATCACTTCCATTTATGTCGACGTGGGCAATAAAGGTGTAAATTTTCCCTGATGGAATTTCAGATGGATGACGCGAAAAGATATACAAAAACACCGACTGAAATACAACAATTTTAAGAAACAGAAACCATCACAGAACTGCGTTGGAGATTTAATTTATTACGAAAAAAATAAACTCAAGTGGCGCTTGGTAGATGTTTAACCTTATTTCCGTTTCTAATTTGTTCGTAATTTCATATTTTCCTCTTTAAAAGAATTTTTATTCGTCGTCATTATTCAGATATTTAACATTACGGGTGGTTATTAAGACGTAACATTTACAACGTATTAGATGCTGTAGGCAGATATTAAATATAGAATAGTATCTTATTCTGGAATATTACAAAAATGTCTGACAAAATTGATTAATAAAAGTATTAGCTGGGATATAAAAAATTTAATTCACCCTAAATATTGGCAATTGTTAGTAAAACTAAAACTCAACAATTCGGTAACATAATATGTTAAGTATTGACTGTAGATTTTTGCTAATATATTCCAGATATTATATAGTTCTGAGGTAGTAAAAAAAATTAATCGATTTTTCCAAATACATGACATCTACATTTTGTAGGTATTTGTTACACCAACGACATTCTGTATAAATCAGAACAATTTTTATTCACCCGTCAGTCTTACGCTCCTGTAAAATCAACCCTAACATCCTCAATGTTTTTACAGGATATGTATCAATAGTTATTTTTATTTGAACATTTTTCTTTTTGTAATAATTGATATTAGATTTTATTATAAGAAAGCCAAATACTAATTTTCATAAAATATGGTGTATAATCGGCAGATTTTCAATTATACTTTCATCGCTTGTTTTTCTCCTTAGGTGTTGAGAATTCAAAAACGTTATAACACATGTTTCTATGTTTCAAACCGAAAAACTAGATTGTAGTTTCCGTGGTTCTTACTTCAAAATTGGCGGAATTTCACACAAACTTTCGACCCCTATTAAACCCTGTCAGGGGTAGAATAACAAAAAATCCTTCCTTAGTGGGTGCGTAGGTTATAAATGGAATTAATTGTTCAAATTTCAAGCGTCCAGTCTCTATAGTTTTGGTCTGCGATTATAAATCAGTCAGTCATTCAATCAGGACATGACCTTTTACATATAGAGAAGAAGAAGATTATTTATTATTGCACAAAACAATACCTTTTAAGTTGTATTAACTTAAGCAACCAAAAATCTTAACACGTTTCAACTTCCGTACGAGCAAAGTCGCAAGCAACAACATAACATAATAAAGCAGTGACGATGAAAAAATACTTAAATGAGATACTTAATACATATTCATAGATGAAGAAATTATCCCAAGAAATTGTTCTTTAAATTTAAGTTTTTTTTTTTTTTGTTTAAATATTTACTTGTTTGGCAACATACACCAATTACAGAATGTACCAAAATATTTCACTATATGTGATAAACAATTGTAACTTACCTGTTGTAAACTAAGACTCTTAACAAGAACTTGTCCCGAATGCGTGTGCCTGCCGAAGCCAACGGGACCGAACCCGTAACACAGCAGGGACAACAACAGCACCAGAGTTTGCACTGTGCTCACCCACCAAGTGAAGTACGGCCGGTAGTCCGTCAGCTCGTCCAACTGGCGGGCCACCTCCTCTTGGTTCGTCACTGATTTTCTTAGTGATCGTCTGAAAGAACGAATAGTTGACAGTTATAATTATTCATTCAATGACTCATAAGAACCATTTACTGAGCATATAAAAACATCCAATATAAATAAATCTAAGAATATATAATACAAAACGTTGTTTTTCAATTAAATTAATTTATTTTGGAATAACAGTGATCCATTTATCTATCTATACGTAACATTAAACAAAAAATACTATTTAGTAAATCATGGACCCACGAGACACTCCGCACAGACGACAATATTGTTTTCAGATTAGTGTGGGCCTCGTTCATCGTCTGTGCAAAGTGCTTTCAAACAGGTGCATGTATTTCTTCAGAAACAATTTTTGAAATGATATTTTTATCTCCCCTGACGCTCCTCATTACAGATGTCTCCTTTTTCCTTATTTCAGCATGAAAGTCGTGAGTTCAGTGCAAATTTTTGGTATTGCCAAAACGGAGAAGGCCCATCATCATCATAAAAATGTTGATATACTGGATGGATATATGCCCTACTACGTAACCACCACTCTTTCTAAAATCAAACGTGAAATGCTTTATACGTATTTCGGTTGCAATGTCGAAGAGCAAGTAATAATGCGGGTGGATGCTTCCCTTTTTTTCGGTTGGCAACATTTTGGTGATGTCTTTGGTGTTACTGAGGTCTATGGCTGACCACTGTGGCTCGTCTGCACGCTAGTCAACTAAATATAAAAAACTAAATATAAACGCGCAAAGTACTTAGCGATCTTTTATATTCCATGCATTTTATCTGTGTGGAAATCTTCGTACCACTTTTTCTCCTATACTCAGCTGATTTTTTGTTACATATGTATTGACAAGCGATAATGTTATAATTTTTTATTTTTTTGGAAAAAAATATTTTTGTAACATTTAAAGAGCTGTGTATAATATTTATATTAATATTATTACATTTAAAAAATCTACTCTGTTTCTAAACCTATTTTCTTATGATTTTAGTTATCTGGTAGCTATTGACGAGCTTCAGTGTTACCAATAAAGTATTCCGAAAATGGAAGTTTTTTGATAAACCAAACACTTTTTATATTAAAAATAGGCAGACAAAACATTTTTGTACTTTTTTGTTCTGCTCGTCAACGGATTTTGTTTTTTTTTTTATTTGATAATTTTTGACGTGCGTTAGTCAGAAAAAAATTTGGACGTTATTAGTTAACGATGGGGATCGACCACTACATAAACATTCCTTTTCTTATATATTGAACTTTGGAAACTTTTTTCAAAGAATACTTTTTCGGCGAAAAGTTACATCGAAGTACGGACGATCTCCATAACAGTGATCACCAAAATCAATTGACTTGGGCATCAAACAAGTGTATTCAGCATAAACATGCATCGCATCTCACGCAATCTAATCACAATCCGTAATATAATCCCTTTGCTCATTATTTCCCAATAACAATACTCGCCCTTTAGCGCGATATTTAACTTCGTACTCATGGAAAAGCCAAATGAAATCATGATGGGATTGACTAACTCCGAGTGCGCATATTCAAAACTCATCAACACTGACATGACATTCAGCTCCGATCGACCCTGAACCCAAAGGCTAACAAACCCGCTAGCTACAGATAACGCTAAGCGGTGGATTTAAGTTCGTTAGACTGTATCTAATGCGGTAACTGATAGGCATTAAAGCCATGAGCCCGAATAATTTAATTTAAGGGCAAATTATTTCTGTTTTACATAAAACTAAATTTTATGGCAATCGGGGATGTTGGATAGATTCTTAAATCTTTGCGAGATTTACTTGAAGGAGGATCATAACCACAACAAATTTTGGTAATCGACAAAGTTAGTATCAGTAACCTTGTACTAGTATTCGATTGTTAGTGTAGAGGGTAATAGATCTCTATATGTAGAGTAAGACATCCTTTTATTATTTTGTTGTACAAATTATGAATAAATGTATTGTATTTCTAAATTTTTTTTTTCCTTTCTTTTAATATTTGCTAAAACCTTCGCGAGTGTCGCCTGGCACTTGATCACTATTAACTTTTTATAGTTTTGTCGTAAACAAAATTGATTTGAGCAACTTTATATGTGCAGAAAAGATTGTTGACAGTATACAAAGACGTTAACAGTGATAATGCGAACGTGTTAAGATATAAAAAAAACTTTGTGAAATTTACCAGGAACACAATCACCGGCCATTATAGTTTTGGCATAAGCAGAGTAGCTTCGAACAACCTTACATTTCGGCAAAATGTTTTTTGGGGAACGCCGGAGACAGTACCAAAGTTTGGACAGATTTGACAAACATTTGCGATGTTTACCTGAGGCATAATGATCACCACACCAGATAATACAGTTGTAAACATAGTATTAGGGTCAGCAACGCTTATAAGAGATGTTTTATCTCGATCCTCAGAAGCTGCTTGTCAAAACTTTGGAAATATACTCATAATAGGTATAGTTAAGACATCGATGGGTCCTATAAATGATAAGGCTATACCGCAAACTTTCACAAAAGAAGCTCCCAAACTTTAAAACTTCGAATTCCCATTTAAAATTTATTGATTAGATTTCTAACAAAAACAGACAGTGAGTTTTAGGCATTTTTAGTTTATATGTTAGTCATATTTTTGTACTAAGGTTTCCTCTGATACATAAAAGTTGTGGACAACCTGGAGTTGTTGCTACCTAAACATCATAAATAAAGTATGAAATACAGCAAGATTAACTGTTTTCACGAGTTTCATCCTCAAAGTTACTCGACTTATATTGATGTTGGTATGAAAAACCACATTTCCCAAGCTGTCACTTATAAAGTTTAGCGGGACGCGACCATCAGCTTAGTAAATACACTCGCCAATAAGGAATCCTTTGGGAATTAAATAATATGAGTGGAAATCGGCGAACACCGTCGAGCCATAAATAATACCCGCGTCACGTCCATTAGATATTTAATTCAAAAAGCCATTACGCAAAGTTTTAAATGCACGTTCTGGTAAACAGAGTGATATATTAATACCACAGGTGAAATATGCTCGCAGAAAACCATTCGTTTCTGTACAATGTACAATCTGCATTGAAACATGAAAGAATAATGTATCTTTTAGATTTCTTAATATACGTATTTTTTTTTTGTGATACGCTGAATTTGTGTGTTAAATGTTCAAAAACATATATTTTAATACATCGCTAATGTTATTTACGTTAGTTTAGAAGCAGGAAAGCTCATATGAGTTTCGTATTATGAACGATTACTATACCAGCAACATAACGAATGTGCTAAGGAATGCTATAGAACACCATACTAATCGTAAATTCTAAATGTCATTTTGTAAGCAACGCGCAATTTTATCTTTACAAACATTATAAAGAGAGAATGCGAACTTAGTAAGTTTAAGAATATGTATATGCGGAAAGCTATCTCCAGAACCACGGCAAATGTTACTGATGGACTCTATTATTAACAGAATAGAACCAAAAACAATAGTTGTTAGAATTTGTGTCTGTTGTCTGTGATTTGTGGGCGCTAATCTCAGAAACAGCTTAATCGATTTCGTCATAACTTTCACTAATGCGTTGCAGTGAGCATTACTCAATATTTAAAGTTCGTTTCTTTGCAATCCGTCCATTAATTAAAAAAAAAAACTTATTAATTAATATATTTCTAATTGATAAAACGAGAAAAGCCCGCAAGGGCTAGTATATAATTATTATTTTTTAACCGAACAAACTCGGGGCGGGCCGCTCGCTTATTAATAAAGAAATGTGATCAACAGATTGACCCGCATATCCTTATTTAACTGTGGTGTTTCTACATAGAGGTTTTTAAAGGAGCTTTGACTACAGTTCTGATCAGGACAGTGAAATTGCGATTCCAAACCGACTGGCGCTTCAACATAGGACGGATTAAGTACCTGAAAATTTTTATTAATAAAAATAGAAGTCCAGCCAATGTGGTCAACGGCATATGTTCTCGGATCGGCCGAGAAATAGTTTTGATGGATTTTCGTGTGCGTTGAACCGGAGATCACGCGAAGGAACACTTAATGTACTCGTACCATACACTTGACTCCTTTCACATTCCTTTGTTTAAGATTGTTTCATATTTTAATTCACCTTAGAGGAACTCCAAATGCCCTGACCTATACTGACTGATTTTTGACTTCCTCGGGATACTACTAGGCAGCAGTGTCCAGGTGAGTCGTTGTCGTATTCATATCGATCGATTGGTGCTCGTTTTAGAATAGGGATGTATGGATATGAAATTTCGGATCCGCATATAGATATAGATATATATTATTTTACCGGTTTCGGTTACAGTTATGGACATGAAATTATTTCTGATTTCGGTTACGGATACTAGATGATTTACGACTTGGAAAAAAATATAATTTATTTACAAAGTTTAACTTTGTTTCCAGGTGTTATAATCACAGAAAAAACAAATAATAAATTTCTCTAAAATGAGAACGACGCCGCTAATGTGTCGGTTGGGCCAGCTTAAACCAGTCGTAACATGCTTTATTTAGACTCTTGTCTCTATCCGAAACTTTTTTATCAGATGACGTTACGGTATCGGATATATTTTAGTTTCGGATATCCGCTAGTTTCGGTTACGGTTACGGAGCTCCATAACATCCCTGTTTAAGCCTGTATTGCGGGAACCACAGGTCCCCCTCTTATGATACAAGTTAATTAACCAACCACTGCTGGGGGCGCAAGTTTCACGTCGTAATTGGAATATCCAAATCTTTCGCCACGCTGCTTTAGCAGGATTTAATTTAGTGGTAAGTGGCCAACCTAAGTGTCGGAAATTCTTTTGCTCCTAAGCTTCCGACATGGCTTTACGACTGCTTCTATCAACCATCGATCAACCGGCGGCTTACATTTCCCTCCTCACAGAGTGCTAAAAAAATTTTGTAATTAACAGTTACTCACTCATCCAGATCCAACATCTCTAACGTTGCTTGACTTTATCTGATAGATATGTAGTTCAGTCAGTATTGACACACGTCGTTGGATTATAATCGTTTCCAAATACTTGATGGTAAAATCTATATGTATAATATACACTTAAAAGTCACTTTAAGGAACGTTACTGTACCTACTACGTATGCAAAATCGACAGTATTGCAGTAAATGAGATTACTTCCAAAGCTGCAGAGTCGTTAAGCAAGTCATAGTTACGCGTTGAGACTTAACTAGATGACTTTGGAGTCACTGAGTTAGCTCACTGATGCTATTCGACAAACTACTATGTGATATAAATTCGGAGTTTCAAAGAATTTATCGTTGTTTCTTTGAGATTATTTAGAATTGATGATACGAATATAATTTTTGCCGTATTGGGGCGGCCTAGAATACTCCGCCCAAACCCATGTTG
>DWPT01002302.1:0-16447 GCA_018251895.1 Agathymus mariae mariae | reverse complement strand
AGGATGCATTTTGGAGAGTGTGCGCAGGAATTATTCGAAATAATTCCCCCATCGCCGTTTCTCCGTCGAACGACTCGACGTACGGCGGGTATTCATCCCTACGTAGTGAACGTACCACCTATACGGACAGCGCGGTTTGCGTCGTCATTCATTGTGCACACTGCAAATGACTGGAATAACTTGCCTGCGTCGGTGTTCCCGCCTTCTTTCAACGTAGGAGTTATTTATATATATATATATATGTTTTTTGCTTTAAAACACAACTATATTTTAGGAAAAAAAAAATAATTTATTAAAATTATGTTTATACATTTAATGTTAAGCGGTTAACTTTACGAACTCACTCCAATGGCGGTGTTAAAGTTTTTACTCCTCTAGGTCAGGTATTAGTTTTGTCGTGACTTCCGGCATGAGATCCTGTCGTACGCACTGACACGAAATCGCCACGCTAAATCTTTTTAACTTCCTACTGGCCTGCAGTGGTTCAATAATAGCAAGTAGGTGTTCTTTTTTCTTTTATATTCTCCATCCTTTTTACGTAACCAAGTCACCGAAGTCAGTGGGATTTGACTTTTCCGACAGCATTCGACCCGTACATCAGAACTTCTGATTGTTGGATTTTCCACTATCTTATGATTCTAACAGGCCTGCAATAAAATTAATGAAGCACAATCCGCTTTCTAGCATTAGTGTCGTGGGCCCAGAATTAAGACACACAATCAAAACTACAACACAAACATTTACCACATAAATAGGGGCCCCTCGCACCGGCCGCGGCGCTCGCCGACCTGTCGCTCATCAATCAAGTCTACTACCAACTGAACTGTTGTTAAGTATGCCAATCCGCATTTGGCCATTGTGGTGGATTAAAGTTTTTACTTTTCTTATGCTGACTGAATCCCGGAGCTCCGGAGTGAGGATAAACAAACATCTCACTAAAATGTTAAATACGGCCTGGATACACGACATCATAGAAAAACAAGATTCCGAAATAAAATGATCTCTTACGAGGATATAACTGAGTTTCGACGCAGGTGTGTCTTCTAGGCAGGCATTATCAACTATGGCAGGAGATGATCATGAAGTTGAGTGGTAAATAGCCAAACGTGTAACACCGAGCGGTCTGCCATTCAAAGGGCGCGCTCTCGTTAACTCGTCGACTCTAATTAAATCTCGAGATATTGAGATCTTGTGAGATCACAAGAGCACCGCGGCGATTATCTTGCGCAGGAAGTTCACTCGTCAACAACTGTATTGGATCAATAAGTTAATTGTAACGAATCCGGTCCCACCGAAACCTCCATCTTTCTGGAGAATCGACGGTTACAAAATGTGTATGGCTGACTAATAAACATAGTTATGATTAGAATATTCGATATAATAAAATATTCGAAACCACAGAAGGTCGATACATGCATTATATAAGAGCGCTCCACAATTATAACGGTTCGAGCGGCATACAGTAGCCACTATGGAGTATCTAATTGTTAATTCGACACAGTTCAGTGCATAAATCACACCTGGTTGCAGCGAGAAGCAAATCTGTATAATTTATTATACATTACGGTACGCAACATCCGCGATGACCCGCAACCCGGTGCCCGGCTCCCGGCATCCGGCACCCGTGGTCGCGACGACAGGAAGCGGTATTCTCACCTAATAAAGAACTCTTACACTTATCGGCGTATCAGATCGGCGTAAGTTAACGGTAGTCAAAGTTACAGAAAAATTGGAGGCATGTAATTATTGTGGTGGTTGTTGTTCCGAATTCGAATTGCGATCAGTCAGTTGTTGGCATGCGGTCAGTGCACGCGCCGCGCGCGCACCGGCTCCCATTCTGTTTTTGCGCTACGGAATAATGCCGCGCTATTTAAACTTACCGGTTTCCGAAACAAACATAAATACATAACGAATTTCATAGGTGTACAGTTATTTTTATAACATTAAAACAATGTCGTTCAAACACAGTTTTCGTTAGTGTTAAAACATGAATCGATTTCAGATCTAATAACGTGTTACTGAAAAAAATGTGTCGATGACGGCAACCGGACGACGTAAGTGTATGTGAATTGAACAAGTGTGATAATACAATTGTTGTAAGTGCTGTGTTGTTTGGACACTGCGGAGGACCAAATAACCAAGTCGAAGGTGAGGTGTCCAATGTCGTTTGTGTAACTAGTTTCGTTACAACATTAATGTTCATTAGCAGTCGGTTGATATTGTACTTGTCTTGGTTGCTGTAGTGTAATTGTTGTGTGATAATAAAAGTAAAAATTTTTACGTTACTTTAAATATATATATTATATATTTTTTAATGAACGATTTATTTTTGCAATTCGGACAAATATAATCTAAATATTAATCATAGAATAATGTTATCATCGAAGGTATGAAAACAAGTTCATTCCGTCCTTGTTGGGCCAAAACGCTCCAAGGCTTTAAGTTTAAGTAATGACCAGGGGCTCCCAAAGTTTTCACGTGAATCTCATTCAGATAAAGACCACGGATGTTGGCTTTCTATTATTTCTGCAGTGAAGAAGCTTTTGCTGTTCAACCTAATCCTCGGAAGTACCTAGTCACCGACCCACCACCACCCACAGGACTACTGATCGATATAGTTTCAGTGTCAAAGGACATTAATACAAGATTTTGTATAAACTGTGTAGTATCAGTGATTCACATGCTTATTTTTTGTTTACACTTGTATGTTAAAACTGTCTTTCCACGAAGACTGATTATAGTGTTCGTTAAGAACGCTTCACCATTCCGGGTTACATAATGACCTCAATAACATAGCTAACATATAATATTTTAAAAACAACACCACACACCTTCTTGTAATTGTGTGATCTTAATTTGCTCGTTAAAAATATGAAGCCACTAGTTGGGGGAAAACTTAAATAATTAGTTTTGTTGCACTATTATTGTTAACCGTCCCATTGTAATTTAATTACCTATGTTTGCTATGAACGCGAAATTTTATAATTCAATATCTATTGGTATGGATTAGGATGACAATCGGCACACAGGTTGATAAAATGTCAGCATTAATATGTTGCCCTAGTGTGTATAAGCTACTCTTAATAACTGATAACTTACTGATAACAATGGAATTGTAGGTCACGTTAAAGCTAACGCTTTTAATACAACGGAAGTTCACTAATTCCTATGAGTTTGCCTTCGAGTTGGTAAATCGCAGAGCAACATCGTAATATGTCATCTTACTAAATATTTATTAGTCTCGGTCAAGGAAAACGTCATAAGGGTACTTATGTATCGGAGACCTTTAAAAATGACCACAAAGTTGTGTGAGTACTATGGGCATGCGATTTGATCTTTGTGGACAGTCTTAAATCTTCTCATTTTCTGTGGCAATCCACGCCCAACCGTTCAACTGTATTAGGTTGTAATGATAAAGAGCTATCGCGTATTATCGCGCTGCATTACGAATGTAGAACAGTCGATGGTTGTATGGTTTCAGTAACGAGTTCTGTGGAGCGCGTTGCACTCCACAAGTGTATCAGCTCTGTATTGTTACTAACGATCCATTTGAGAGCGGATGGTGCGATGGCGCCGCAACCGCCTCGAGTGTTTGCAGATGACGCGCAATATAATCCCTTATGAAATAAACGAAGGCGTCAGTAACATCGTAAACACTGTCGGCTGTTTTTGTCGTAAAGAATAAACAACTTGTAACAGATATCAGTACGCTTCTGAACCTTATTTGGTTATTCATTGTTTGTTTTACTATTTTTTTTCGGGTATGTGGGACTCTACTTTTATACCCTCTAAAACAAACCTTAAAAACCATATTTTATATTAGATGTATTGTATTTTTTTTATTATAATGAATCGATAATCGAATTATTTATTTTCGAGTTGGTAGCTCCGAATGTTACTGCAAGTGACACCATCTTATCGTAAAGGCTGTCACTTCGGTTTTTAGTGACAGTTGACAGATCGGTGTGTTCTCTGATTATTTAATTAGTTCGTGACGCGTGAATATTACATCAAATGCAGTAAATATACATGGTGTATTAATTTTGATGTTGTTCTGCAATATATTTAATCATAAATAATATTGGATCTTAGCATATTTTCAAATATATGAATCGTCGTTAGAACCAAATTCTATATTCCGATATGAACTACAAAAGTCTAGATAAAAACATACCTGACTGTAATTGACGTTAGCTTCCGATGAGATTGGGTTGGTTTGCTGCATAGATTTCGTTTACAGAAACGGGGTGTCGTTTTAATGGTTTATTTGCAGTTACTAATACATTTACTGACTTATTACTAATACATTTACTTTAAGGAATACACACATAAGCATTCTGTTCGCCTTACGTTTGTCCTCATTCACACCGATTTATATAAAAATAATCAATTACACAGATCAAATAATCAATTGCGAACGGACGTCCCAACATAATGTTTTATAAATACATTGTATTCGACCATGTTTGTTTAATATATTAGATATAATTCTCTTTAGTGCACGATACATTTTCTTTGTAACAGGACGACGTACAGTGTAGTCAGTAATATGTTCTACTGTTATGTTAAAGCACGTACGGTATGATCCGCACAACTCCTCAGGTCAAGGTATTGTTCACGTTTACAATTCTAGTTATTTCATCCTCACGTAAATTACTCTGTTGTCCTTGTCAAATGAGAACTTTGGCTGCATATATTTACTCATTGTTTTTAATATCATGTTTCCACGTTTGTTATACATAAAACCACAGAAATACTATAGCTAAATATATTTTAATCTGTTCATCATAGTAGATATATAAATTATGCACTAGAAACAGCTCTCGCCACAGCATTATTCTTATAACTAAACGTAAAAAATTACTAATAGATTTTAAATCTTAATGTTTTTTATTCAAAGTGCTTATTCCTTCATGCAGGCTTTGAGTCAGTCCAAACTAGTTGCTGATGGTCATGTGACAGCGGACGAGGTACTGACATTGTTGAACAACCATTTCGGTAACAGAAGGTATAACACTATCTGTTTATTCAGATTTCGGGAGTCAATTCAAGTTCAAGCAATTGTTGTATTAAACCCCGGCAATTTCAAATTCAGAATAATTTAATCATATAGGTATTCTGTAAATACACTTATGAAATTCGACCCAATTACATAGATTATGGTCACGGCGGAACTGCAGAGGCTGGAGAAACTCTTGACAACCTATAGTTGACGTCCATCAAGACAGATGGGCCTGTTATTTTGCGTTACAGTTAAAATGTGTATCGTGATGTCTATTTGATTTTTTCATAACTTTAGTGGTATATGTATTCCATTGCGCAATATATTGATTGTAAGAATGGCTACAGCACATTAGTAAGTAATTTCCTGTAATGTTCTGTAATAATGCGTCAAGACTTTTGTCAACGCTCTTAATGATTAACACTGCGTTAAAATAAACCGTGGTCGCAAGGCTTTATCGATTCTATGTAACAGAAATTGATTGCTCGTCTTGCTGACACGTTCACGCCGCATTGCAGCCGCTGTGCTGACGACTGTGCAGAACGAATTCCGATCCAAATTAGTCTCACCTGAGTTCCCGCGACCTTCGACTAACTATCGTCGCAGAATCGAATCATTTCGTCTAGTAACTGTAAAGTCAAACTAGTTTTGTCGTCGGCTGTTTTTCTAATAGGATCGGACGCGTTCCACACGTCTATACTTTTTCTAGATGCGTTCTCATATTCCTTGGGCTTGGAGATGTGCCGGCGACCGGATTTAGCTCGTATCTGCCCTCAATTGCTGTCAGCTTTTTTCACGCGCATTTGCAGGTTCAAGTGTTCTGTTTTCTACAGTAAATGATTCTAGCCCCTTACTTAAGCTTCTGTTATACTCAAACCGGCTCTGTGTAACACACTGAAGTCGTAGGAAACAGGGTGTCTTCTACAGATTACAACATAACACTATTTGTTATCGAACTATAAATTCGTCGAATTGTCATTTAAATGGTGTCGTGTCTGTGGGCAGATTGCATAACAGTACAGCTCGCACTAAACCACAAATGATTTGTATGTTAATGTTCTGCCTATTCGGCTTGCGTTTGTAAATCACGGGTTGCCCAATTTCTACGCAAACTTTTCCACGGCCATAATAAATATTAGCTGTCGAAGGTATTGGTTAAACTTACAGAATTTATGTAATTTTGTTTTCTGAAATGAAATTATATAGTTATATTGCGGTTGACTGGACACGTATCTAATTGAATTGTCGTACGTTTATTGCTGCACGCGGAAGATTCTGTGGAAATCTTACCTTTCCTCGCCTAGCATAAGAATAGATCTCTCAATAATACGCTGGTGACGATTACAATTTTATATATATCGATGAACTAATTCATTCGATTGCGTGAGATCTGTTGCGGATAAGGTAAGAGCCTATTAAATAAAGATTCATTTTATGGATACTCGTGCAATCCATAAGAAGGGCAAAACTGTTTATTCACATGTCTGAAATTGATAGCAAATAAGATGATGTCGTTCGCGCGGAAGCACGGCGATACTACACTAGGTGCTTTTTGTGATTCGATGTTTGCTTCGCGAAACGCCGAATAAAGTTATGGTTAGTATAAAGTGTTCATAGCATAAACAACTATGAGAAAGTAATTTATGGTTTATTACACAAATATATTAGACTAGCAAACTCGGCAGACGTTGACTTAGCCGAAAGTCAAAAAATTTAAAATCCTGGAAATCGATCGCAACGCCACCTACTCAGGGCGAATTGTGAATCTTAACCAACCCGGAACTCACTTAAACTTAAAAAAAAATATATTCAGTTAAGAAGTTCATTGACATGCACACGTTTAGAAGATTTTTATATATAAAGATAAGTATATATATAGCGTTGTATTAATGAGATCTCCGGGTAAAAGTATAAGTAGTAGTTGGGACTTAAATACGTATTATGAATACAAAGAAAATAACTTTGGTGTAAGTAGCAAAATTATACTTATGGTCAAGATATGTACATTTATTGTCTAAAATGGTAACTTTAGATTCCACATTTAAAAAAGATTTTGTATTCATAGCTACCTGATATGATTTATTGCATCATAGATTATCCATAATGTTTGAAGTTCGTGATTGAAAGCAGAAAATCGCACTGTAACCCAGCAAAAGTGTGACATGAACCGATGCGACGGTGTGTGTGCGAGTTTGTGTTCGCCGGACGTTATATAAATATTTACTGATATCTGGTAGCTCTAGCAAAATGATGAATCGTATTGCCTAAGCTATATATATTTGGGGTGTTGAGAGGCTACAGCTGGGTATTGAATCCTCGATTGAAGGTTACTTACCTTTGTTTGTTCATATATGAAGTATCATCGCATAAATGTAATGTTGGCGTCTGTGTGTAGTATCTATTTCGTTATTGCTTATTACATAAATACTAATGGAAAAATATCTGTTGTAATATACCTGCCTACCTACCTATATATTACACGACACGGTGTCCAATATACATATCTACTAGAGTTATCACAAGCCACTAACCACGGACTTACAACTAAATTCACACGACGAAAGCTCTTTCATACATTGCTACAGCATCGTTTCATTTTTATACCTCACGCATCACTAGATCTAAAAGATGTCAATAGACAGACATAAGTCAGAACGTCAATAGTAGATCTGGAGGCGAAGCGCACCGGTCAGTACGCCTAATAAGCGAGTAATCTGAACTAACAGCCGTCATCAGTGTAGCGATGCTTTCGCCGCCTGCCTCCTTGCCGTCAGCCGTCAGCCGTCAGCCGTCACTCCGACACGTCACGCTCGAAGAGAACAAATGGCCGGCACCCGAACCCGATACGCTTATCATATGTTAGTGACCAGAAAACGAAAGTTATTTCAAAACGTTTGCACTTTGTAACAATATCACTTTATTTTAATCATGCTTAATTTCAATGACTAATATTGTTTATTACATGTGAGGCGATCGAATGTCCTTAAGACAGATCTTTTAAACAGTACCCCCGTGGCACAACATTGGTTAGTAACAAATTATTTTATCAAAATATGTTCATAATATCCATTGAATTAGATGAAATGAACACAAAGACCTGCACGTCTTAGTTTTTAGTTCCAATAAAAATATTAGTATGCAAGGAACGTACTACTATACGAGTAGTACACAATAATATAATATTTTACATAACATACCACATTTTAAAAATAGTATTGTTAATGTAATTCTAAATACATTAACGCAATTAAACGAGGGCGATGCCGGGGCCGCGGCCTCGCGGCGGGTGGACTGCGGCACTTTATAGCGATACGTAGAGACACACCCTTATGTCATACTCTCTGTTTTATAAACGTTTGAAATTACTGTTTTATATTAGGTACATGCTGTTAACACGGTCCGTTGGTAGTATCCTTAGATTTATTATATAAACGTAAACGTCTTAAAAATACATAAAACGTTTGCAAGAGATTCATATAAATTGAATAACAATTTCTAACAATGTATATTATTTTAAACGCTTCTGACGTCTGAATTGTTAAGTTGCGAACAATCGCGTTTTACCTTTCCCGTCTTCTTTTTACATATACACATGCTAACTGGTCGTCCCGAAATTGTCGTCGACTTGAGGTAAAAAAAAATATCAATCAAATAGGTACCGCGGTTCCGGAGACTACATTCCGCATACACACAAACACACAAAATCCGTACTCGCTCTTTATAATATGTATTTAATATAGATTAAATATGTACTCCTGATTTCGTCGAGCTAGAAATTCCGAGTTTGATCCGCATCGAGTCGGTTAATTGACAAACAAGTAAAGGTCTGTGGTATGTGAGCCTGTAATTATTGCATGTAGACCTCTTAGCGCTCACTGCCAGTTGTGGGTCTATGGGGTAATCTAGGAAATCTAGAACGTCCTCGACTACGATGCTGAACTGTGACACGGAATCAGTAGTCAATCCAATGGGGAGGTCTTTCACGCTGGAGTCTCGCCACGTGCGACGTCCGACGTCCGACGTCCGCCGACTTTAGGCACACGCTGCAGTTTCCAGTGTTCATTAAAAATGTACATTACTGCATTATGACGTTTCCTGCATTACGTAGCTCGACACAAAATAAAGCTGCAACGACGAATAAAATGTTAAGATTTCTCAAGCAAAAATAAGATCAGGCGGTGTACTAACATCATAATAATAAATTCTGTTGCATGATTTTCTTTGATGTCGGCAATTTACCAGAATCTGACGCAAGCATGAAAAGATCACGTTCTTATGATTATAGTGCGGAGTTGGGAATAATTATACTCGTTATAAATTGTTTTAACCGAATGATAAATAATCTGTGGAACCCGAGGACTTGTTTGGATAATACTAAAAGGCGATTCGGAAGAAGAGTTTGTTTTAATATGTTTAACGAGTATAAGGCTAAATGTCAATTATATAAATCAACACGAACAGCAGCTCACAGTGCCGCTATCGTGTCATTATTGATACTTCAATTAAGAAGCAGCGTGTCGAACGCGTTGTAGGTAAAAGCTTCACATACAAAAGGGAAAGTCATTGGGTTTAATTTATTGCTCGTGTTAATATTAATTTGTGTTTACGTGTAAATGCGTGGCCGAGATTTAGTGTATATATATATATATATTTACTAAACCCGTCACCGGGGTAATATGATAATTATTTTACTTCAACTTGATGAACGTTCTAAACACAACCCTGCGAGATACAGTCACGGTGAAATAAATCGGTGTACATTGAGATACCTGCCATCTACTTGTGAACTCTGCAAACGACCATTGTTTACTTATCCGTCGGCCCCAGGCCCGGACTTGAACTTTAACTTTTGAAATGCTAACACACATTTCATCTCATTTCCGAAATTATTTTACGTGAATGCTAAATCGTACTAAACTTTAGTAATTTGCTATGCTAATTCTAACCAGGTGTTCTCTGCGGCCTCGCGCGTAGTATGGTAATGAGACACTGATTTACTCGACATTCATACTTTTAGCAATTTAGGTATTCTCGTAAGTGTTCAGTTTGATATTGATTTTATGTATATATGAAATATTAGAAGCACGACCCCCGTACAAATTATAAAACATCGACTAAACCTATAAAAGGAGGGTAGTTGGATTTGCTCATTCACATGTTTGGCAGTGCCAGATGAGCACAGATGAGTGGACGTGAGCCATTTTTGATATCCCGTAATTGTGCAGCTAATCAATTTGATTGTTATACTGATTTTGGTGAAGTAAATCTAGGCTAGGTTATTATGTCGGTTTTTCTTTTTATAAATTTTGATTTATTTCGCTAAATAAATCTGTATATATATGTTAGCAGAAAAGTGAAGTCGGCTAAAAAGTGACGTCACATCCGTTAAGAGGAGCGGATAGCGGATAGTCATCGCCGAGCACCTACATATGTATGACGATGAGCGCTCGTCTGAACAGACTTCTATTTTCGGTGAACGTGTTAAGGGGAAACTGCCTGTTTGGGTAGCCAATTCTGTTTCGGCCTAAGTTTGCTTAGTATTTATTTTAAAAAAGTTTGCTCGATTTTTCCTTTTGTAATTTATAAATTTTACTATTAAAAGATAGCTGTCATTTTAGTAAAGAAAAGACCTTTTCTGCTGAGATATATGTTAAGCTGGTATCAATAACTATAATCGGTCGGGTCGGTTGTCATACATACAGGTTGTAAAAGTACAGTTGTTTATAAAATTGCAAATGTAGGTATAACTGACGAGTCGCCCGCTGTATCTAGTCGATGTCTTTCTACAGTTTTCTTTCGTTGAGTCGAGCATTACTTTTTTTCTAACATCCTCGTCCATATAATATTTGAAGTTCATGTTAAATTCAAACCCGAGGTATAAATTGTTAAATATATACCTATAGCTAATTATACTTCAAATGGAGGTAAATATGGGTAGCTATCTAACTCTACATCTAGGTTAAGTGAGTGACACGGAACACATCAATATCTACAGACACTGACGAGCGGGCCCTTCGCCCATCTCTTAGTAAAACGTTAGGTCGGTCATCATTCTGGCCTGAAATAGCATCGAAACCGTGGATTCTCTTAGCTTGTAACATAAACCTATGCAGATCTTCATTCTGTTACAATTTTACTCATTAGCTTATTCATGAAACCTTTTAAACTTCAGCAGAGTGATGATCGTATACAATAATTTCACCATTGTTTCGTACCACCCGGACCACCCGGACACACGGTAGAGGTAGTACTTTTATGCTACTCGTCCATCCAATCTCTTACCTATAACGAAACGCGCACCTGCTTCTACGAGTATTGTGGTGTCCGTGAGATATCGCCTGCAGTATAAGTACTGATCGGTTTGTGCTTTCGTACTCAGAAAGAAAAGATCCTAATTATTTTATATGATGTATAAATAAATAAAATATTTTCACATGCAATTTTCTTTGAATGCGCGTTTGGTCTAACAGTTTATTATTGATAACATTGTTTTGTTCACTGATGCTTCTATTTTTAATGACAATGATAACATTTGTATTATTAACAAGACGCGCAAGCCTGACGACTGACGCACCAGTTATTGACATCTGAAATCAATACTCGTTGACCGCAAGCACAGGTCCGAGGGTGGAGCTGCTGACACATCGTACACATCGTTCGAGGCTGCGGTTAATCGATTCGGACCGATTAAATCTACTTACCGTCGATATAAATCGCTACAATAAAAGAACTTATTAGTTAGTTAATCAGCTCAAATTTATATATTGTAGTTGAATGTAAAGTATGTAACGAAAGAGTTAGTCTAGGGCTACATGTAAACATTTGTGAATAATTTTAAAATGCTAATATTTTTGATATTGGCAATATTGGCAATCAGAAAATTTGTTGTATTTTTTTTGTTATGAATTCCGATTGTTATGTTCTTACTTATATTTGTATATGTTTTGTTCTGTATACATTTCATTTCAGTCATAATTTTTGTACTCTTATTGCTTGATCTCTGTGTACATATTTGAATAGATTAATATTTTCTTGAACTGTAGAATTAACGCAATTAGGTTCATTATGGCTTAATTTTTGTTCAAACCAACCGTGCGCTATTGACAACGCTCATTAGTTAATTAATTTTGTTTTACTATTGTGGATATAAATTTGCATTTCGTTTGTATTTATAGTGTATAAGTGAGCGTATTACAATTTAACTTGTAAATTGTTTTGGGTTTAAATGTATGTAGTGTTGTAGATCTCACAATAACTTGCTTATGTGTAGCGAAAGAAGGAATCACTGTATTTACATTATCAGAACGTTTTTTTGCTTCTGATAAAACCATGAAACATTCTTGGAAACTGCTATGATATATTTTGTCTTGACACTCGGCTTTTGGAAGGCATTGACGTCTGTCAGCTATTTGATGATCCGTATCTAGTGTGGAGGTGGAACAGGAACTATACGGACCCGTTCCAATCTCTGGGAGGTGCACTGTTAAATGCCGTATGTCATGACTTAGTGATAAGTTGACACTGCCTTGGGTGGTCTCAGTGATGTCTTTTTATACTAAACTAAAGCTAAAAACTAAGTGATTTTTATTTACCATGTATCCGTTAGTCTTTATTGTTCGTTGTCACTTGTGTCTCAACAACCCCCGGTAGTATATGTTACAACCATAATTGACCATCTGATTATGTTACGGAAACTTCAAGTTGCCGTAATTAAATGTAATGTTCGACGTGTGTGTAAATCGTATTGAATGAATTCAGTTACGATAATTTAGATTAATTCTGTATCGTACCAAAAGCTCTGACAATTCTTATACTGAGCAGTGTCTAATCGCACTTGCCTCTCCTCCATGCAGCATGCATTGCTGACTTTTCTCTACAATTTTTTAAATTATGATATAGACTCGCCAGAATTACTGAGGAACATCTTGTTTCGAATATCTGTCTTATTATGTTTTACGTGAATAAAATAAATACACAGAATAAATGCTAGTGACTCGGTTGAGAAGAATTGGCATGAAACAATCACTAGCTTTTATCACCAACTGCTGATTATCTTCGGCTTTGACACATTCATGTTATATATGACAGTCTACAGACGTGGCTCTGGGTTCAATTTGCATGTGGAATAATTAAATCTGTGTAACGTTTTACGTACCGTATGTACCTATAGCGAACACGCTACGGGAATTGAAGTCTGAATATGTTATCTGCATTAATAATAATTTCCTTGTACACATGAGGTGTGTAGATTATGATGTATTGAGAAGGGATCTGCCCCGTTGATTCAATTATGTGTCATTGTTATTAAATTGTCATCTCTTTGTTACATGCCGTTCAGCTAAAGCCAAATTTGTATAGGTACTATTATGAGGTAATTTAAGACTACACAAAGACTTGTCCGAGAAAATAGTCAAACATATATATAAGTGTATTTTAACACCTAAACGGACACCATCCATTTTTGAGTCCGATCCAGCTTTATTTTTGCTCGTGGTGCTCCCTGCTGACCAGCGGATTAGGCGATGTGCTGTGTCCAATGCAGGACCCTGCGCCCTGTAGTACTCGTGCAAGGTCGTGGTACACACACAGTGCCACAGAGCCAACAATAAGCAGGTTCCTCGCTTCTGTCCTGGCCGGTAAAGTACCGCTGATGGTTTTAGTGTTACAGATTCAGTCCATGGACGGCGGTAATCACTCTCCGCCGGGGGGCACGTCAACTCGTTTATCGGCTATAAACTTGATGTAAAAAATGTTAGTAACTTTATTATTGTGGTATAAATTTGAATTTGATACAAATGTCGATTGTGTTTTTAGTGCAAACAATTACATAGTTGCAGCTCTCGAACGGTTCCGCTTCCGAGTTATGCAGAGTGGTGTCAAGTTGACGGGTATACACTGGTACTAGTACTTACACGATACACCACGTACGCACATGATTTTGGGTTAATTGGTTTTTGGATTAATAACGCGGCAATAACAAAAAATTAGATAGTTTTCTGGTAACACTGGTTTTAGTCACATTTGTATAAATTAATATTGATGCACCCATTCTGAACCCTATACCACAAGTACGTCTTGTCACGGAGGATATACATATCGTACACAATTGAGACATAAATAATCAATACTTATGGTTGACATTAACGACCCAAAAATATCTGCATCAGCTGAGAGTCGAATTCAGTCATTCGTTCGATAGTCTGCCACTACCGTCTGAGCTACAGGATCCTCCGACAACAGTGTTGTCAAAATGCTGCCGCAGTTACTCTTGTGAGGCTATTAATTAATTTTGCGAAGAACGAAGCTAATTACATATTGATTAATGGATAATTTGATAATTTTGGCCGTATTGGGGCGGCCTAGAATACTCCCCCCCAATCCCACGCTGGCAAAACAGGGTGTCGTAAGAGGCGACAGAAGCCAGTATCTTCTTTCTTACCTTCTTCTCATTTCCTGGCCGACAACGCATCAGTGATACCTTTGGTCTTGCTGATGTCCATGGGCGACGATGACTACTTACCAACAGGTGGCTCGTCTGCTCGTTTGTCGGCTATTATCATAAAAAAAAATGTCATGCACGTAATTTTGCCTAAACTTTTGAACTTGGATTAAATGACACCTTACGAATATAAATATTCAGTTTGACCGTTACCACGCTCTAGGCTGCTGACGAGTGTTTTCTGTACATAAAATTTCATCGATACTGGCACAATTTATATTTATAGGATGTAACGTTAAAATTGAGCAAGTTTTGCTAAATTTTACGCTATCCCTTTGAGACCTCGTTTGCGTGTTTTCTGTTCTTTCCAAATATGTATTTCTCCTGGTGTACAATAAAGTGTATCGTATTGTATTGTAAACAATGATGTTAATTTAATATTAGGTAGTTCATTGTCCTCGTCGTTTACTAGAGTCTAGGGAACTCGGCAGCGAGACGTTAATGAGCCACTGAAACAGTAATTTCACGCCAGTTGCCTTTACACGTGACAATATCGTCAAGAACTGTTTAGTGAACGGGTTGGAATGGTTATGCGAGCAACCTTGACGACTGTCTACATCATTTCACTTTCCCTTTTAATCATTTTTAATGATATTCTCAAAATGTTATCTTCAATAAAACTCAAGGTCCAAAATGATAAATGTTGCTGCTAACAAATAGGTCGGCTGCTATCCGTTGTGGACTGTGAGTAGGGATGTTATGGATATGAAATTATTTCGGATTATTCGATTGTTTCGGATAATTTCGGTTACAGATTATAGACGATTTACGACTTGGAAAAAATATATAATGTATTTACAAAGTTTGTATTTGTTTCTAGGTTTTATGTAGTATTAGGTATAATCAGAGAAATAAATAAAATAATAGAATCTATCTAAAATGAGAACGACTCGGCTAATGTATCGGCTCAGACAACGTGACAGTCATAACGTGCTATATTAGAATCTGCCTCTATCCGTAACTATCCGAAATGTTTTTTTCTGATTCGGTTACGGTTTCGGTTATATTTTTATTTCGTACATCCGATAGTTTCGGTTACGGTTACAGAGCTCCACAACATCCCTGACTATAGGTGTAAAAAAAAAAAGATTCATATTATATTCTTATTAAATTACATTCGGTTTGAGACTGTACAACACTAAAAACTAATTAAAAATCAAAGAAAGTTTAATGACAGATGAATTTGTTAAATCTATTGTTAAAGATTGTTTATTACTTAAGAGTTGACCCTTGGTATCTAATAATTATTGATACCACAAGTTCGTGATAAATCGTCACTGCAGGCGCCACTTAATTATACTTGTTAAAATATTATTGGGGTCGCTCGTTACTTATCAGGTTAGCTTTGGAGACCACCGTGTCAGCGATGTTAACGCATACGCTGTTCTGTTTCATTGCGACCACTCTACGTCTGGTACTTGACCTTTTTTAGGATATTTTTAAATGAACCTTCATTCATACTCATTCTTCTGACTTTGGCCTTTATCTATTATTCTAGTAGTTTTCATTACAAATAATAATTCTTTATTATCTCTCGCCAAAGACGGACACGATCACAAAGTTGCAACAACCAATGTATGTATGTATGAATAGTTGAAAGTAGAAGCATCCATGTTGTTGAAGAATTGTGCTATTAGAAATAGGACCAAGGTACTAGACATAACATTCGAGATCAAGAAGCTCAAGTGGCAGGACATATGATAGGAGGAAAAGACAAATGCAGCAAAATTGTGTCACGGCGGTATCCTAGAGAGGGTGGGGCGACGACGTTAGACAGGCGGAGTGACGTCTCATGATTGTATGATAGAAACCATTTTTGTAAAAGTAATTTTGGTTGTTTATTGATAATGTTGTACAAATATGATCCTAGGAACATGTCAGACATATTTGAGACTTTATAGTTGAGCTTTTGTGTGGGGCGAACATGGCGCTGTCGCCTTTTGGTG
>DWPT01002301.1:0-16454 GCA_018251895.1 Agathymus mariae mariae | reverse complement strand
GTGTAAACTGTGGAACGAACTTCCTGCATCGGTGTTCCCTCAAAATTTTGACATGGGGTCCTTCAAGAAGCGGGTCTTTCGTTTCCTTCTAGGCCGGCAACGCATTGGTGATGCCCCCGGTGTTGCTAATGTCCATGGGCGGCGAAGAACACTTGCCATCGAGTGACCCGTCTGCTCGTTTGCATGCCTAATGCATAAAAAAAAAGAAAACAAAAACAGTTTCGTGCAGGTTTAAACTAACTTTGTAGTTGGCAAGTGTTGTTTATAAGATGTACTGAAAAGTTTCTTTAGCCGATTCTTCTCCTCAATGTTAAAGCAGTTTTCGAAGAGGTAGTAGAAGCAGTAGAAGGTAGTAGAACTTAAATTATGTTCTATTTCAATTTACTATAACTGAATAGTATCGAACATCGAATGTATAGTGAATTTATGGAGCGGTTAACGGCGAATCTGTCTATCAAAACAAAGGTTCTTTCGTCCGAAGTAATTAGGTGGTACTGATGAGTAAATGACAAGAGATGAGAGCGACAATAAAGCGCCACGATAAGCCACCAAAGATTTGTCAAAATGACCCGATAACGTCCGACGATTCTTGACATTACAAACGATTTACACACGCTAGGGAACAATAAGTTAATGTTGTTGCGTTCACTATTAATTTTACACCAATTAAATTGATCTTAAATTATTACTGAAGCTTTGGGTTTTTTTGGCCTTTAATGTTTAATCGGTCCTCAAAATGACTCGACACCAACACTGGATGAAAGCAATAAATAGGTCAATGTATGTCAATTAAATTGATAGTCGTCACGAAACACGAGGAGTGGTCGACCAGTGAATCCATGTGTCCCTTTGTCTCACTGAAGGGCGTGCTGATGGCACGTCGTTCAAAGTATAACACTGGTTAAGTTTTAACAGCCTTTAAATCGACAGCAATTTCTGTATTTCGCGTATTATATGTTTTGTAAGTTTTAACACCTTGGAATTAATGCGTGAAAATCTTACTTTTTGCGTTATGAACAGCATTTTTTTTATTTAATATTTATGAGTTCTTAAATACGTGCATAAAAAATATTTTTTGCCTAATTATGTAAGATAACACTTAGATACTAACACTAAGATAAATTAACTGTTATAACAATGATAATTCAAGAGGAAAATCATCATAACAGCTCCATACGTTCCAACCACATAATGAGTTTGCGTGCCGACCTGTCACAACGACATAAAAAATATTTCGGGTGTCAACTGACAGCTAACAAACTATTTAGCGGAAAGCTAATATCTAAAAGAAATCTTTACAGTCTCAATTATTATGGAATGTCATAACAGCAAAAAATGTTACAAAAAGTTTGTGACAAAAAATGGACTCAAACTTTACCCTCAGAGCTGCACCAGAGTATAGTCACCGTCCTGTAAAACGACCCCAGCTGAATGTGTGTATCATTAACAGGAGACCCTTGCTTTGCTTAAGCTACAAATTATCATGAGTTCAGTGCGAAAAACTTTACTGGCTTACAGAAAAATAAAACACCTCGAAAGTTTCTTGCCCGTTCGTCTTCCGGGACCACTCACAGTAGGGAGTTGTTGAAGCGATGGCGCTCACTTACGTGGTATCAAATATTCTATAAAGTTCCCGATTCAGAATCTTTACCTAGCATTCGGTGGCATTACAAAGGTCTGCCCCCTCTAGCCGAGTAGCAATCCCTTTCCGTGTACAGCCAGCGAATTATTAACAAATGAGACCAATAATTGTGTATAGATAACGATGTACCAGGTTACCCTCCGTTACCTTAAATATGCAGGAGCAGGAGGAGGTGCAGGAGTGATTTATTTTTAAGCGTTGCCGGTTTCAACTTTGTTGTTACCCACAACTCGATTGATACACAAGGTTCCTTGAAATAACTTGGCTCACGAAAGAGTTACCGGAGAGTCAAAACGTACAGTCCGTGCGTGTCACCTCGCACAATAACATGTTAATTTTATTATATTCTTACTTTGTTTTACTCAAATAGTTCTAACAGCAGCCGAATCATGAATACTGCCAAGAGATAAACGCGATGGTCTCTTTAACTATGACAAACAAGCTAGCTAAAATGCATGTAGTTCAATGGCTGCATTATAATCTAACAATCGATAGGCCCGTTAGCCGAGTGTCGATGGTGATATTAATTTCAAATTAGTTTAGGCCGTTAACACATTTTACAATTATGAAATGTTCCGTTGTCGACGACACGCCATGCGAGTACACCACAGTGGACATTCACATTTTATATTTTAGTATTTATACTTTCTTAGTATATATACTACGAAATGGCCCGTGTTATGAATTATTGTAGTTATATTTTATTTTTACAGTTTGCAATATGAAAAATCATTTAATTTTCTATACCTACAGACCGTGTAACATCACCTTTATAGTCGCAAGGATTTCGGTTTCAATAAATAAGATTAGCCATTCAAATTGATGAGTGGTCCGCCCTAGTTCGCGGTTGCAACACCCAACACGCTCTCCTCGTATACCGTCGCATAATGCCCGTTGGAAATGCATTGAGGTGAGTATGTCCTGTTGGCTAAATAATTTACCTACTCAACAGTTATTTCATCTTCTTTAGTTTATTTTTATTGATAAAAAATTAACGTTATATACTCTGTGGGCTCGTGCGAGGACACATTGTGCCGCAGGTGACATGTAATGTAAACTACCAACGCTGTACCTGTTTGTGTACGAAATTTGTGATAGTTTTTTGTTGTTGACCCACTTTAGGTAAACACTAAGGAAGGATTTAGGAAAAATCCTCCTCTATGGGATTCAATAAGTGTTGTCGTTTATGTTAAAAATCACGTAGAGCAGTTCTTAATGTAATTTACGGATTTTAATTACATGTGACTGATTCGGAATACCATTTAGCACCTACTAGTCTTCAGTGACCAGTATTGTATGTTTATCACGTAAAACATACGATCTTCACAAACATATTCAAAGTGCTCCAACGAGCATTTCCACCGCTTCTTCACAATAATAATCGAGCTTGCTCAGGTCTTCACCTAACCCAACCTAACCTAACGTCTAGCGCTCGCAAACATGCACACAAACGTACTGTTGTCAATTTAACCACTTTGCAGATGATTTGGTAGTGATCGTGAATGCTAGCTGCATTATAACACAGGGATACCCAAAATATAAAGTCGTGAATATTCATTGGAACTAAAAACTTTTGACATGTATTAACGTTAAAGGCGAGACTCTCATAGCACGACGATTCGTGTAATCGGGCGACCGCTCCCGTCGTTGGAGTGTTAAAACAGCCCTTGACTTATGCATTAATTCCATCATCAATACTCATTGGGGCAGCGTGGTGAAATATGTTCCGAATTGCAGTCACGAGAAGGAACCTAGTGTCTGCAGTGTGCGATCGGCTGAAGCCAATATCTTTAAACTAGATGGCACACGAAGATACGCTCAAGTATTTTCTCACTGTATTTTAAAAGTTTATGATTCTTTAAGCTATCGCCGATCTGTTTTATTTTTGTTATAAACGATCAGCCAACTCGATTGATTCATTTTGAGCTATTGCAGTCGTAAGGATTTTCGAATGAACGTTTAACTCTTAAGATTCACACAGATGAATTGGCCATATTTATGATCGATAAAAAAGAAATATGCAGCATTTGGTTATAACTTATAGGCAAATATTAATTTATATAGATAAATCTGTCAACGTTAAAGGCGCATGACAATAACCAGTACTGTAGCAAGTTCCGCTCAGGTAAGACAATTGTCCTGTGATCGGTAATTTATAACACAGAGTTGAGGGTTTTTCATCGTTTCCTAAAACACCTTTTCCAACCGACGGTAAAACAAAAATAAATAATGCCCTTAAGTATATCAGTAAATAAAGGATTAGACTATTACCCAGCACCTACAGTACACAGCGACCGAACCAGATAGCTAAGGAACATTCGAACGGCCAATTACCCAAGTGTGTGTCACATGCTAGATAATTCAACTTCTCGTATGCACCATGTTCTAGATATAGAGAACCTTCACAGATATCACACATCTTGGCCAATCTCGATTGCGGAGCGCGCGCGTGTGCGTGTGCTTGTCATTGACACGAATAAGGTTGTCGCACGGACTCAAGGAGGCTGGCCGCTGGGACTAGCCGGCTGTACAGTTGGACGCGTCGATACGTAAACCTGACTACGAGAACAAATTAGTATCAATAGCGCTATAATAAGAATTTAAATAGATAAGGGATACTGGAGACAACACTACAGATACAAAATGATACAAGGTTGTTTTAGGCGTTGGTTAAAGTGAACGAACCATGGGTAACTAAAGGTTATTTACTATGGTGTGTGGTCTTTTAGAGTGGTGGTAGTGATGTTTAGAAACTTTGTGTAAAAAAAAAGAAAACCAAGCCAAGCAGCTTAACCAATTATAACAATAATGGCTATTAACAATAATATATAAACGTTCGGGTGGAAGTACGTTGTATGTACGGCCCAGGGTACACGGCACGGACGTAATTAAGGTAATGTGGTTTACGCCGGTCCTTTCCGGTGGCGCGATGGCGCTGGCTGCAGCCGCCCGCGTCTGTTATACGCACTGTGTGCTGTGTGCCAGTTGGTAACTGGATGTTATCTCGTGTTTAATGGGGAAAAGAGGCTGCAACGAAAGGAAATGGCATTTGATTTTAATCTCCCGACGAGACTGAAGTTTCGCAGAGGTAACCAGAAGAGACCCTCGACCGACATATACGAAGAATCCCTTGGAAGGGCTTATTGACGTTTTAGTACTTGCGAATCAATCTCCCATTTACAGTCGACGTCGACAGAGCGGCGACCCTTTCACCACGCACATGCCACGGTCTCATTCGAATTCAAATTAACTTTACCAATACAACTTATTTCCGATTTAATGGATTCTAAGAATTTGTTGTAAACAAGATCTCTAACATTAATTACAAGTTTGTGGAAGAATGGAACGTGACCTTACAAGTGTAAGATATAAAGAAATATTAAGGGAAAGTAACAATATAAATAACAATTTTAACTCGAGAACGACTCTTTCGATTTGGATCATTTCTTTTTGTTGGAACAAGGTTTTATGAAATGCATATTTCTACCGGAAGGACAGTTTCCATTTTCATTAGTAAATTGCACCTGTGCGAAGCCGAGGTGTCGAGGGTAGCTAATTTATTAATATAATAAAATTGTAGACAATTTGAAAAATATCTGCCTCACAGTACGTGCGTCAGATGTAATTACTCGAGGGCTCGTAGAGGTTTGTCCGCCATGACGTTGCCAACATGCGAGTACGAGGACTACTACTTGGAGATGCAGGGTGGTGTTGTCGCTTGTCTGGGTCAATAAACAACGTTTGTAATATCGTCTCACGTAAATTAGCTTTTGTTTATGAAACAAATAGTAAATGTAAGTTACAAATCCTTCGACATGTACAGCTATTACAGTCGGCCAATAACTGCAAACAAACGATGAACACGAATTTACGATACTAGTACCTATTATATTAGTAACACATCTAGGATCAGGATTAGGTAGTCGCCGGCAGCAACTGTCGGAGCGGTCGCTAACGGGTCTCAAGGTGACGAGAGGATGTGTTTGGCGGGCGTATACTCTACACGTTAAGGTAACAACATTTTATTGTAGGTGTTTTGAATTCTTGGTTATATATCATGCACGAAATCCCAACTTCAAGATAATTTGAATATATAAATTTAAACTTGAATCAATTTAAGGAAGTTTACCAAAGCCACTTGAATATCTGAATTCAGATTCAGTAATTTTTAAACCAAAAAACATATCACATTATTTTAAGGATGTCATCATTAATAATTGGTATAAAATATCATTGTCATATACATACAACATCCAGTCCATGCGCAGTGTAAGCGCTAAACAACAACACAAACAGCAAGTGGAGCAAACATCCGATGTTGCACACTCCGCGCTCCGTCTCGTATGACATAATACGCACACACGCACGCGGGCGCACACTCGCGGCGTGTGTGCGCCCGCGCAGGGAAAACGGGGTCACGGCTTGCGCGTGACGCACGGTGCAACGCGTGCCAGGATTGCGGATGCATTGTCAAAATACATTACGAATTCGCGGATTTTTGCGGATCCGCGACTGTACTTTATTGTTATCCTATACAGTACAACAGTCGTTGCCGATGATGGTGTAAAAGGTGTATTCCGTTAGCGTGAGCTTATATCCTACAATATTCATATACCATGGAAAGTGGGTCAATGGTGGGCGGCTACTTTTGTGAACTGAGTAGTAACATAATTTAAACGTGTCATCTAATATCCTACAATTCATATGAAAAATGGTCGACGGCAAAAGACGACGTGGATGTATCAAGTCGTATTTATATTTATGGGAGACACCATAACGTTTGGCATACTATCGCTACAAACATTACCCGTTGACGTTGTCCTGCCTGAACGTTGGCTTGCCCGTTATTAGCGGGTTAAGCCCCAGCCACTTAAACATTAATTATATTTATTAACATTATTTTTTACCAAAATCGGTCCAGCCGTTTACGAGAGGTTCAGTGTCATACCCGCGTCCAGAAGAATTTTAAATTTAAAAATATAACTGAATAAAAAACTGCGTCACATGCCCACTGGCTCATTGGATACAATAAATTAATGACTTAATCAGCATGAATAAATATCTCCCGACGTACAAGTAGGTTGCACACATCTGTGGTCACATACTGTGCAAGAAATGGGAAATATTGAGTCACGTGATGACGAGACGCGCGCGGTCTGCGGTCGGCTCCTGTTTGCCTACGGTACACCGACGTTCATAGATACTTTTGAATATACCGTGGCAGTAGTTGGGTACACAAACTCACGTTGTTTTAAACGGCTTCGATGCAAAACGAACTGTTTGTTATAATTTATTGTCGCATCGATGGAAATGACCACTCAGAACCTAATATTGTAGTTGAACGCCGGGTTCGCTTCTGAAAAATTAAAAATTATAGATAGGGGAACTATCAATGATGGCTCGTACATGTTATCCTTTACCGAAACAAATATTTTGTAATACGCACATAACTTGTATAAATTAGAATTCAGATATGGTTCCACGTGACGTTCGCAATCAGAACACCCTGTTGGAAGATAGATTCAACTGATCAGCCCCCAATGAAATGCAACCATTATCCAACTTAGCTATACCTATATAGTTGATAAATACGGCTTTGGCGAATCTATACTACTGTAGAATATTGTAGTGTCTCTCTTGTAAGGCTACATTAAATTACCCTCCTATATTTATATTTAATATTAACCTTTATTTGTTACAATACTTGTTAATCTTCAATGTGGGTATTTACAAGTTCAGCTATTTCAATACCTCCGCGATCGAAGGCAAGGAAGGGTTACAATAACGGTTGGCATTCCGTTCTCGGCAGCCGACAAGTGAAGTTGTCTCTATGGTGTTTACGGTGCACAAGTGCATAAATGGTGTGAGAATAAAATACATAAACAGGGCAAGGTAATGTTGTTTTATTATTTGGTGAATTTAATATTTGAAAGCCCAATCATCAATATATAATAATTTATACTATTGATTATAGATCTCTTCCGTAGTAATAAATGCCATTTTTCTTAAACTACAAACATCATTTCTTTCTTGATATCTGCAGTCTGTCCTGTTTTATATTTTTAAGAACTAACGACAAAACAGAGGGACCACATATCATTAAGTAGTCACCGTTGGCTCTGGACCCGTGCAGCCACAGGAGAGTTGCCGATGTATGCTTGCACTGAACGGGAGCTCTCTGTATGACTTTTCTAGGGATTCCTTGTCATAGCGCTTCCGGGAAAACCTCGCAAGAAAGCTCAGTCAAACTGACTTATCCTTGTTTAATAACCAAATAAAGTCGCACCTGTATCGATTATAGATGAGTGATTTATTGTTACATAAAATATGGTCCAATGTTTCATAAATTGAATGAAGGGTAGAAATACGGGGATTACGTTTAAAAATACATATCAATCATTGAAGCTCCAATTTGTTACAAAAACAAATTTCACTTGGTTTCTTTATATCTTTACTAATAATATAAAAATGTAACGGAATCGATTCTTTTATTGGAAATTTTATTGCAAATAGATTTATTATCGAGGCCAAAAGGAAGACGGACGAAGAGGCCAAAACAATCTCTTTGTTTTTTAAATTTTTACCAAACTTTCTGTCTATCTCGCTGAACTAGTATAAATACTAAAACCACTAAACAGATATACATTATTCTTGGCATGTTTAGAAGTCATATTATTGTGTGCTGAAATCTAGGATACTTTTCATCTCACGAAATGGATCTGTTCCCGCGGAATTTTTCTGAGCGATACGAGCGCCGGTTACTAGCTCGTATTTAAAGTTGCAAATCCTTGCCGCTCAGTACATCGCCAGATATAGAGCGACCAACATGAGGAAAATGCGTGCCACCATCGCGCGACGGTGGAGGCCGTCCGTGACGTACGTGAACAGTTGGAGACAGAATCTGTTGAATTGTGTAGAAAAAAATAATATTTTTTTTATTTATTTTGATTTATTTGGGGAACAAGCGACGTCTTTTTAGGCTCATAGATAGTATAGATTGGTGAAAAATACATCGATAAAGTTTAGGTAACAGATATAACTGAAGATCGGCTACCAAATACAATAAAAATTAGTTAATAAAATATAACATTCTAGATTATTGTAAAGCCAGTATCTATCTATAGTATAGTACACTCCGCTCATAGCGTGGTATCGAACAGCTGAACGGGTCAACGCTGCAAATGATTATTATAAAATGTTACAAGAGCGGTGTAACAAAGTGTTGCTGGTATACTTTGTTTCGGTAACAGGAGCATAGAACAACGACTTACGACGTAAGTTAGTCCGCAAGTAAATCTGGGGGCAGGTAAAATAAATATGACCAAGTAAAAAGAAGAGTCCACATGACCGTTTAAAATGTTATATAGGAAATGTTGATCTCACTCTGCTCGTCTACTGGTGAGGGTTGTCGAAGAAGGTATCGAATTATATCTAGTCGGTCGATTTATAGTTTTACTTGACGACAACGAATGTGTCAAGTAGTTTTTGTGCATTTAAATATCGACTGAACGTTTACTTATAACAATAACCCACTAACGACACACGATTCCGCAGTAGCGACGTACGGAAGCAAAATACGGATGGAATGTTTCCCCGAAGGATGCGTAAGTTGTCTTGAAAATTAAACGTAACACCGTTTAAATATACACCCGCACTCTGGTAGTGACTTGGCATACATGTTATGTACTTATTATTAACACCTGTTAACATTTGTTATTATAACTGTTATAATTCTTACTACTTACGATGTGGGAGTCTTCAAGAGGAGAGTGAGTAGGCTATTATAAGTTAGTGCGTTCAACATCTTAAACTTCATCACCGCTTACCATCAGGTGGGATTGTTGTCAAGCATTAATTTACTTTTATCTAAGAAAAACAACGGCAAACAATGTTATTTATATATCGATCGTAAATCTCTTGCGATCTTACACTAGTCATCGGGCTACGAGTTCTTTGGTAATAAATACACCGTTGTGTTATTGTTATCATCTAGATACAACATTACGGTCGAGACATAACGATTTAATCATTTTCAAACCAAACGTTACCTCCTACAAAATGTTATGCGAGTGTCGACGAAGTGTGTCGAAACGCGTCAAACTTCGGGGAATTTTATGTTTCTACAACAATGTTAGTTTACTATCGTACCCGATAAAAGGCTATCTAGTTCTGCCCCACCCATAGATTCATAGGGCACTTTGTTCGCCCAGTTATAATACAGTTAGTTCTTGTAACCATTGTTAGAAGTCATTGCACAGAATTCAATCAATAATGTTTGGTTCGTATACATGTAAACATACTTGTAAAACAATGCGAAATTTCCTTTACACTTGCACGAACCGACGTCGGTATCTCGTTTGTTCTCATTAAATTGTGCGAAATAAATGAGTGCCAGTGACGTCACGTCACAACTAGGGCGCCGTGACATCGCCACGTGACCTTGACACGGTGCTCCATATGCGCTTCTTCGTTATGGTCGCATTACCAGGAAATCAGTTGGTCGGAAACCGCCGCCGGCCGGTGTGCCGAACGATTTTCCCTCCACGCGTCTCACTTTAATTGTGACGAAGGGTTGTGGAATTTCTGATTTGCCTCTTCCACTCGACTACACATTCACCTGCGACTTTATCACAAACTAATTAATTCGTCTAAGTCCAATGACGATCGCGAATAACATTATTAACTGTAAGTATCCAAGTTTTAATAATTGCATCCCAATTAAACAAAATATTCAAGCACAAAATATGTGTTGAACACGGCTACGGTTCAAATTACCACCACCCGGGGGTGTTTGGCGTTATTAAATTGTTTACGTCTAAAAGCACTGCCGTATAATGGCGTGTTCACTTTCAGTTATCTGTTAGTTAAACAGTAGACAGTTTATTGTAACAACAGTGTCCACAATGCACTTTTGTTGTTTCTGTGTATTCATTTGCTTTCACTAAACTATTTATTTTAACGTTAATGATGTTGTTATGTTTCGAGGTAATAATAAAGATGTAAGACATAAATGTATAATGTTTTTTTACCAAAAATGAAGCACAAGGCACAAATATGTTTGTGTGTGTGTGTGTGTGTGTGTGTGTGTGTGTGTATAAGGGCGGTCATTAAACTTTATTGCCAATATGAGATGGTACCCAGTATCTAACAATCGATCAAAACAGAAATCTGTAAAAAAACAAAACGTCGCCGCTTACGGAACAACGAGTTTTATCGACATGGCGGCGGCGGAGAGCTCGGAATGGCGGCGGCGGCGCAATATATTTACTGTGAGCTTCGTAATTTGTACAAATGTGTTCTCTGCATCACATCGTAACTTTATTCGTTGTTGTTATTCTTCTTTCTGTGAGTTAGCCGTTTGGCCGTCAAATGCGCACAGAGATTTACTTCTGAACTGACATGTCGACGAGAGCCATTCAGTGGTAGCGTCAGTTTGTGGGGTAGAAGGCGTTTGCGATATTTAAAGTTGTTGCAATTGTTCAATGACATCGCGATGCAGATTGATTGGAGATAACTACGTGACGTTTTACGAAGCTTTATTCTTTAGTAACAAACTTGAAAATGTAAAATTTGAAAACTACTGCGCTAAGCTGCGAGGCTATCCAACGGAACGGTAATAAATAGCTGACGAAGACGAAAGTGTAGTTTCCGCAAGTGTCAGTGTCGGTACCCAGATGCACGGATAGGCGAGAAAGCCCTGTGGGTATTGCGCCGCGTGCTTTCACTTCCGGCCGCGCGGAGGCGCCCGTGTAGTCGGGCGCTGGGGCGATCCGCTATCACCCCGGCGGCATCGGCGTCGCGGGAAAATGTACTATTAGTGTTCAATGTGTCTGATGTAGAGCCAAGACTGTTCGAGCCACGATACGATTTCAAACTAGCTTATTTATCTATGAGAAAGTCTCTGTGCAAGACCCGGTCAAAGGTTTTGGGTATATCGAGACCAACAGTTCCTCCAACTGTTCGTGCTATGGCGGATACCGCCGTCTGTTCAACTCGACTTCTTGTTGCCACCTCGGACCATTTTATTATTTTTATCCAGTAGAGCTTTTTAGGCACGAAAAAGAGATATGAAGACAAAGAGTGATCATAAGATTATCAAAAAGAGAGAATGAACCGGATCGGTTTACATTTATAAGGGTTATTCTTAACGGTTAATTTTCATTGTCAATATAATTTAGGGAATGAATACGAACTTAATGCCGAACTCAAATAGGTCAAATAGGGCAGTCATCGTGTCAGCGATCTAGCTAATGTCACGTGTACCTACCTGCTTACGTGTTCCACGAACATAACAATTTATTCATATTTTCCGTTTTCATATAATTTTTAAGTGCTAATGTTTTAAAGTATGTACCTAATAACAATGTCGGTTTTTGTATTTCTTCAAATAAATACAATAAAAATTACTTTCTTGAGATTTTATAAACAACATGTAAGTGCTTAACATTCACATTTTCATTCATTTAACATAATTTAATGTTTAAATCATTGACATAATTGTTTCCTCCACGTATGCGTTTCGATAGTCTAATATTAATAAAATGCGACCTAATCTTTATTAACACTCGCTAGTCGAGCTGATCATTAATAACGCTATTAAACTTTCTCGTCGTCGACGAGGTAAAAGCGGCAGATCGCGAAAGGAAAATTGTTTGCACTTCCTCGAGCGGAAATTGAAAGTGGATTGTGATCGGGAGAAAATGCAACTACCAACCGGTGTGGTGCAGCTAAGATTTTGTGATAAGAGTAACATTTCAGCTACAGCTAACGACCTCTATTGGATAACCTTACATTTTAGAATGACATGACCGCCATCTAGTTCAATTATTAAAACTACATATATGTGTTAACATTTATCCATTTAGTTCAGATAACGGTTAATAGATGTCGCAGATTATAATTTGCACAAAGTCAATTTAATAAGATAATTTATATGGAATCGTCAACTTCTTAAACACAATTTTATATTTAATATAATTAAACTTACCTTTACCTCCACCAGCATCGTGCACCTGAGGTTTCCCACTCGGCACCCGTTGCATAGGCGAAGCATTTCCATAGTTCATACTCGTTCCGTTGTAATCTGAGCTCATTGGTTCTTGTTTTATGCCGCTAGATGTCGCGGCTAATTTTTCCGCTAACAAGGGGTTTGCGGAAGCTATGTTGTATCTTCCGTTATTAATGTTATTCGCCACGGCGTTGTTGATCGCACTAGTTCCCGATCTCAACAACTGTTGCAGACGTTGCTGTCCATTGTTGGGCATCGCAAGCTGATTGGTGGGCTGGTAATATGAGCCTTGAACTTGACTTCCCGATGCTGGCGATAAGTTATTGTTTTCTTCTTGCTGGAAAATACAACAAGCCTTATGAGTATATGTTTAAAATAATATTTCCTTTAATCTTGACTTAGATAAAACAATTCGATTTTGGACGTAAATAAATAACTTTAGCATTCTGTAAAATCCATTATCGTTACGGAGATTGACATTTTAATAGGCGACTGAATATATATCTTGAGAAGTGTGAAAAGGGCAAGTAGATTTCGGATTTTGACATTACAAATATATTAATTTATCAAAGCTTAGCTCTTCAAATAATAAGGGTATTGACAGACTACTTGTAGAGACTGTTTCATATTAGAGCGGACTATTTTCGTGGTAACAGCTGTTATCCCAACGGTATAGGGCTGGCTGTGCCGTGAGGGTTGTTTGTACTTAACACGATTTTAGTGTTATTTGCCAGTTACAATTTATGAGCTTTTACGTCTCAGGTGATATTTTTAAAAATATATTTACTTTACTTTTGTTATTATAACTTACAAGGCAGGCTTCACTCATATTTCGAGAATTTTTATAAAACTAGGATTCCTTGCGGAATCTCCTTCAAGTGATATTTTCGATTTAAATAAAATGTTTAAAAAAAGAACTTTGGGTTTTCGATCCTTGAGAGGGTTTAGGTGAGTAGAAGTGGATATATTTATAAAAAAATGTTTAGAAAAGTTATCACCTCACTGGTTTTTATATGTTTTTGTGTGTTCACAAGTATAATGTATTTTTTCTTACCTTTATTTCAACCGGTGGCACAGCTGAGCTGGTGGAATTGGTCAGGTCGGTGAAAAAGGTGTCGAAGTTATCGAAGGCTGTTTCGCCTAGTTGCTTAAGGATGTCGTCGGGGTCTGCAGCCTCCGAACCATCGGCCTCCAACGTGAGTCCGCCTACGATATTGGTCAGCTCAGCTTGTGAAAGTTCTCCGAGAGATGTCGCCATTTGCAACTGCAATTGCGCTGCGGCTTGACCGCCGGCGTTTACTGCATCCTGAAAGTTTAAACACAGATTTTATTTCCATCTAAACAACTTTTTTACAAATCCTAATATGTGTTAATGGATATTCTTTTTAAGTAAGCAGAGCTTACGAATGCTATTTACAATATAGCAACCGTGACTCTCCTTTACCGACTACACTACTAAATACTAACTGTTCTATAGATGTCTTGCTGTTTAATTATAATTTCAGACAAGCTTTCATATCATATTATTATTGTTTAAATATGTTCAAATTTAAACATCGTTAGCTATTCGTTACTAGATGGCGTGATATGTTCAGTCCATAAAAATAGTATAATTCATTAATTATTGTTCTCTAATAAGTTCACTCTTATTTATTACGGTTTTCATGGAGGGCATAGAATATATATTAACTTTTTTACATGGTAATAGCTTTTTTATATTTTTTTAAATGGTAATATACTGATAATATAATATTTACGCAAAGCCCTACCACCAAGCAAGCTGGCTTCTGTCGCCTCTTACGACACCCTGTTCTGTCAGCTTGGGATCGAGGGGAGTACACTAGGCCGCCCCAATACGGCCCAAATAAATATTAAAATATACAAGTTTGATGCTAATTACATTATATTTTAAGGATAGCTTTTTGGGTGAGTTTCACCTTTTTTTACGATTTACCACCTATCTTCTTACACTCTGACGTGTTCAACATTGAAAGAATCAAAATTACCTGTAAGCAATTGGAGAGATCGACCATTCTGCCCTCATTCTCCGCTGACCACCACTCGTCTTCAATAAATGGCATCGCCGGCGCCGGCGGCGGCGCATGCGTCCCCGCCACGTTGCCGCGCCTAGGTGACGCCAGGGGGCGCTGTTTACCGCACTGACACTACACACCCGCGGCTACTACACTACTATACAAGACTTTACAATTAAGACTGTACATACACTAATAAATTCGTTCAAAATGTTTGGCAGCGTTTTGGACGGACCGTACATTATTCGATGTATATTTTACTCAAGGTTTAGGTACTCGGTTACGAGGGAACACATATCGGTGTGGGGTGCGGCGGTTGAGCGGCGATCGGCCAGGTTACCTCACTCCTCGCGATCCTCTTCTCTTCAGCAGTGACCTGCGAAAATTAATAGAGTAGGCTTTCACGTCTTTCAGGAAGTGTTAGTTAATATAAGCGGATTACTGAACGAATACGGCACGACATTGTTATAGAATGTTGACTACGCGCACTCTGGGGTTAGGTTATGGTGTATCAGTTTTGGACTATCAATATCCTATCTATCTATTTATCCAATAATTTTGTAAAGTTTTTTTTTTTATTCTTATAAAGTGATAGCAATTTAATAAAAATTTGATTAAAACAATTATTTTGACGTTCTCGAGTTTGAACAATTCTTCAACAGGTGGTCGAACTGGTGTTGTGCGACCACCGCTGCCCACTGACATAGTACGTAGTCTGAAATAGGAGCACCGTCCTTTCTCAGATTTTTTGCTATTTTTAAACATTGAAATGGAATGCTTGATAGTAATTTTAGACATTCCGCAGCAGAGCTAGCGGGAGTGCTCGCTCGAGAGGGTGAGGAGCTAATTATCTATATATTTATGAGCAAAAACTACTTTCAGAGTTGTCATATGTATGTATGCTCTCATATATATAACTTAATTCAGTATCGATTTACCATAACGCAATATAGATATATCTAAGAGTATGAGTGATTCAGTATTTTCATCACTAAAAATGTTGATCAATCGTTATTAATAAAGATTTTTTCTCTTGCAGATTTAGTTAAATTGATCGAAGTTACAAGTCGACACGATCAATAAGTAAATAAAAAGACTGGTGTAAGGAATTGGCGCAGTGTGCAAGATAGATAACTTAAATGAAAAGTTTAATGTTGCATTAATTATGTAATGCCAAGCAATGAATTGAATGTACTTACATATGGAATTGAAAATAATAATATAATTTAAATTTAAATGAAAGTAAGTAGCTATACTTACACTGAGGTACAAGCCGAGGATTAAAATATCAATCGTTCCTAACAGCGTTCCACCCGAAAGGTTCAAACCACTTGTCTATAAATAATACATTTGAAATGAACGCCTTCGGAGGCTTGAAATATGGTCTCCAGTAAGTCAATTTCGCTAGGAGTCTTAGTACAGTTAGTGAGGCTGTAAATCTCAATAATAGCCTTACATCCTACTAGAGAATTGTGATTTATCGAACGGATTTCAAACGTAACGCCGGTTGTCCTGTCAGATATTTACGATCTCCCGCTTTTATTAAATTATTACACTTAAATTGTGGCGTATCGCTTCTGAAGGGTTCGAAGACAGGTATTCGTAATATCGAATAACTAATGTCTACGTTATGTAAAGTTTATTTAGATCGCATGCTCGTTACGAGTGGTGCGCGTTCACCAAATTCTACGCAGTAACTATACTATTATGTAACGAGACAAAGTTACAGTCAGTATTTTCATTCGACGCGTCCTTCAATAGTCCAAGTCTT